>JAPPVO010003961.1:0-12148 GCA_030407325.1 Camellia japonica | reverse complement strand
GCCAGCGCACTGTTTTGTGCAGTTTACACTCGCGCTTTGTTGCGCATCGCACTCTTTTGTACAGTTTATCACTCGCGCTGTTTTGCGCAGCGTACTGGTTGGTGCAATTTACACTTGTGCTTTTTTGCGCATCGCACTCTTTGTGCAGTTTATCACTCGCGTTGTTTTGCGCAGCGCACTGCTTGTGCAGTTTACACTCGCGCTGTTTTGCGCAGCATGTTTTTGTGCAGTTATCACTCGCGCTATTTTGCGCAACGATGTTTTGTGCAGTTTAAACTCGCGCTGTTTTTCGCATCGCACTGTTTTTGTGCAGTTTACACTCGCGCTGCTTTCCGCATTGCACTGTTTGTGCAGTTCCACTCGCGTTTTGCGCAGCGAACTATTTGTGAGTTTATCACTCGCGCCCGTTGCGCAGCGCAACTGTTTTGTGCAGTTTACACTCGCGCCATTTACGATCACACTGTATTGTGCAGCTAGACTAGCGATGTTTGCGGCATCGCATTTTTGTGCATTATCACTCCCGCTGTTTTGCGCAGCGCACTATTCTTTGCAGTATAACACTCGCGAGTTTTGCGCATCGCACTGTTTGGGCAGTTCTCACTCGTGTGTTGTTTTGCGCAGCGCACTGTTTTGTTGCAGTTTCTACTCGCGCTATTTTGGGGATCGCACGTTTTGTGCAGTTTAGACTAGCGCTGTGTTGTGCATCCCACTATTTTGTGCAGTTTACACTCGCGTTGTTTTTCGCAGCGCACTGTTTTGTGCAGTTTCCACTTCCGCTGTTCTGCGCATCGCACTGTTTTGTGCAGTTTATCACTCGCGCGGTTTTGCGCAGCGCATTGTTTTGTGCATTTTATCACTCGCGCCATTTTGCGCAGCGCACTGTTTTGTGCAGTTTACCCTCACGCCATTTTACGCATTGCACTGTTTTGTACAGTTTACACTTGCGCTGTTTTGCGCATCGCAATGTTTTCTGCAGTTTATCAAACGCGCTATTTTGCGCAGCGCACTGTTTTGTGCAGTTTACACTCGCGCCCTTTTGCGCATCGCACTGTTTTGTGTAGTTTATCACTCGCGCTGTTTTGCGCAGCGTACTGGCTGGTGCAATTTACACTCGTGCTTTTTTGCGCATCGCACTCTTTTGTGCAGTTTATCACTCGCGTTGTTTTGCGCAGCGCAATGCTTTGTGCAGTTTACACTCGCGCTGTTTTGCGCATCGCACTGTTTTTGTGCAGTTTATCACTCGCGCTATTTTGCGCAGTGCACTGTTTTGTGCAGTTTAAACTCGCGCTGTTTTGCGCATCGCACTGTTTTGTGCAGTTTACACTCGCGTTGCTTTCCGCATTGCACTGTTTTGTGCAGTTTACACTCGCGCTGTTTTGCGCAGCGCACTGTTTTGTGCAGTTTCCACTCGCGCTGTTTTGCGCGGCGCACTGTTTTGTGCAGTTTATCACTCGCGCCCGTTTGCGCAGCGCACTGTTTTGTGCAGTTTGCACTCGCGCCATTTTACGCATCACACTGTATTGTGCAGCTTACACTAGCGCTGTTTTGCGCATCGCACTTTTTTGTGCAGTTTATCACTCGCGCTGTTTTGCGCAGCGCACTATTTTGTGCAGTTTACACTCGCGCTGTTTTGCGCATCGCACTGTTTTTGTGCAGTTTCTCACTCGTGTTGTTTTGCGCAGCGCACTGTTTTGTGCAGTTTCTACTCGCGCTATTTTGGGGATCGCACTGTTTTGTGCAGTTTAGACTCGCGCTGTGTTGTGCATCCCACTGTTTTGTGCAGTTTACACTCGCGTTGTTTTCCGCAGCGCACTATTTTGTGCAGTTTCCACTTCCGCTGTTTTGCGCATCGCACTGTTTTGTGCAGTTTATCACTCGCGCAGTTTTGCGTAGCGCAATGTTTTGTGCAGCGCATTGTTTTGTGCATTTTATCACTCCCGCCATTTTGCGCAGCGCACTGTTTTGTGCAGTTTACCATCACGCCATTTTACGCATCGCACTATTTTGTGCAGTTTACACTTGCGCTGTTTTGCGCATCGCACAATTTTGTGCAGTTTATCACTCGCGCTATTTGGGGAATCGCACTGTTTTGTTCACTTTAGACTCGCGCTGTGTTGCGCATCGCACTGTTTTGTGCAGTTTACACTCGCGTTGTTTTCCGCATCGCACTGTTTTGTGCAGTTTATCAGTCGCACGGTTTTGCGTAGCGCACTGTTTTGTGCAGTTTATCACTCGCTCGATTTTGCGCAGCGCACTGTTTTGTGCAGTTTACACTCACGCCATTTTACGCATCGCACTGTTTTGTGCAGTTTACACCAGCGCTGTTTTGCGCATCGCACTGTTTTGTGCAGTTTATGAAACGCGCTGTTTTACGTAGCGCACTGTTTTGTGCAGTTTACACATGCGCCCTTTTGGGCATCGCACTGTTTTGTGCAGTTCATCACTCGTGCTGTTTTGCGCTGCGCACTGTTTTGTGCAGTTTACACTCGCGCTGTTTTCCGCATCGCACTGTTTTGTGCAGTTTATCACTCGATCAGTTTTGCGCAGCGCACTATTTTGTGCAGTTTATCAGTCGCGCCATTTTGCGCAGTGCACTGTTTTGTGTAGTTTAAACTCACGCCATTTTACGCATCGCACAGTTTTGTGCAGTTTACACTAGCACTGTTATGCGCATCGCACTGTTTTGTGCAGTTTATCAAACGCGCTGTTTACGTAGCGCACTGTTTTGTGCAGTTTACACTTGCGCCCTTTTGCGCATCGCACTGTTTTGTGCAGTTTATCACTCGTGCTGTTTTGCGCATCGCACTGTTTTGTGCAATTTACACTCGCGCTGTTTTTCGCATCGCACTGTTTTGTGCAGTTTATCACTCGCGTTGTTTTGCGCTGCGCCCTGTTTTGTGCAGTTTACACTCGCGCTGTTTTGCGCATCGCACTGTTTTGTGCAGTTTATCACTCGTGCTGTTTTGCGCGGCGCACAGTTTTGTGCAGTTTCCACTCGCGCTGTTTTGTGCAGTTTATCAGTCGCGCCCTTTTGCGCAGCGCACTGTTTTGTGCAGTTTACACTCGCGCCATTTTGCGCATCGCACTGTATTGTGCAGTTTACACTAGCGCTGTTTTGCGCATCGCACTGTTTTGTGCAGTTTATCACTTGCGCTGTTTTGCGCAGCGCACTATTTTGTGCAGTTTACACTCGCGCTGTTTTGCGCAGCGCACTGTTTTGTGCAGTTTCTACTCGCGCTCTTTTGCGCATGGCACTGTTTTGTGCAGCTTACACTCGCGCTGTTTTGCGCATCGCACTGTTTTTGTGCAGTTTATCACTCGCGCGGTTTTGCGCAGCGCACTGTTTTGTGCAGTTTATCACTCGCTCCATTTTGCGTAGCGCACTGTTTTGTGCAGTTTACACTCACGCCATTTTACGCATCGCACTGTTTTGTACAGTTTACACTAGCGCTGTTTTGCGCATCGCACTGTTTTGTGCAGTTTATCAAACGCGCTGTTTTGCGCAGCGCACTGTTTTGTGCAGTTTACACTCGCGCGCTTTTGCGCATCACACTGTTTTGTGCAGTTTATCACTCGCGTTGTTTTGCGCAGCGCACTGTTTTGTGCAGTTTACACTCGCGCTGTTTTGCGCATCGCACTCTTTTGTGCAGTTTATCACTCGCGCTGTTTTGCGCAGCGTACTGGTTGGTGCAATTTACACTCGTGCTTTTTTGCGCATCGCACTCTTTTGTGCAGTTTATCACTCGCGTTGTTTTGCGCAGCGCACTGCTTTGTGCAGTTTCTACTCGCGCTGTTTTGGGGATCGCACTGTTTTTGTGCAGTTTATCACTCGCGCTATTTTCCGCAGCGCACTGTTTTGTGCAGTTTAAACTCGCGTTGTTTTGAGCATCGCACTGTTTTGTGCAGTTTCCACTTCCGCTGTTTTGCGCATCGCACTGTTTTGTGCAGTTTATCACTCGTGCGGTTTTGCGCAGCGCATTGTTTTGTGCATTTTATCACTCCCGCCATTTTGCGCAGTGCACTGTTTTGTGCAGTTTACCCTCACGCCATTTTACGCATCGCACTGTTTTGTGCAGTTTACACTTGCGCTATTTTGCGCATCGCACTGCTTTCTGCAGTTTATCAAACGCGCTGTTTTGCGCAGCGCACTGTTTTGTGCAGTTTACACTCGCGCACTTTTGCGCATCGCACAGTTTTGTGCAGTTTATCACCCGCGCTATTTTGCGCAGCGCACTGCTTTGTGCAGTTTTCACTCGCGCGGTTTTGCGCAGCGCACTGTTTTTGTGCAGTTTATCACTCGCGTTGTTTTTCGCAGCGCACTGTTTTGTGCAATTTACACTCGCGGTGTTTTGCGCATCGCACAATTTTGTGCAGTTTATCAAACTTCCGATTTTGGGGATCGCACTGTTTTGTGCAGTTTAGACTCGCGCTGTGTTGCGCATCGCACTGTCTTGTCCAGTTTACACTCGCGCCCTTTTGCGCGTCGTACTATTTTGTGCAGTTTACACTCATGCTGTTTTGCGCAGCGCACTGCTTTGTGCAGTTTATCACTCGCGCGGTTTTGCGCAGCGCACTGTTTTGTGCAGTTTATCACTCTCGCCCTTTTGCGCAGCGCACTGTTTTGTGCAGTTTAGACTCGCGCTGTGTTGCGCATCGCACTGTCTTGTCCAGTTTACACTCGCGCCCTTTTGCGCGTCGTACTGTTTTGTGCAGTTTACACTCATGCTGTTTTGTGCAGCGCACTGCTTTGTGCAGTTTATCACTCGCGCGGTTTTGCGCAGCGCACTGTTTTGTGCAGTTTATCACTCTCGCCCTTTTGCGCAGCGCACTGTTTTGTGCAGTTTATAGTCACGCCATTTTACGCATCGCATTGTTTTGTGCAGTTTACACTAGCGCTGTTTTGCGCATCGCACTGTTTTGTGCAGCGCACTGTTTTGTGCAGTTTACACTCGCGGCCTTTTGCGCATCGCACTGTTTTGTGCAGTTTATCACTCGCGCTGTTTTGCGCAGGGCACTGGTTTGTGCAGTTTACACTCGCGCTGTTATGCGCATCGCACTCTTTTGTGCAGTTTATCACTCGCTGTTTATGCAGCGCACTGGTTGGTGCAGTTTACACTCGCGCTGTTTTGCGCGTCGCACTCTTTTGTGCTGTTTATCACTCGTGTTCTTTTGCGCAGCGCACTGCTTGGTGCAGTTTACACTCGTGCTGTTTTGCGCATCGCACTGTTGTTGTGCAGTTTATCACTCGCGCTATTTTGCGCAGCGCACTGTTTTGTGCAGTTTAAACTCGCGCTGTTTTGCGCATCGCACTGTTTTGTGCAGTTTATCGCTTGCTCTTTTTTGGGGATCGCACTGTTTTGTGCAGTTTAGACTCGCTCTGTGTTGCGCATCGCACTGTTTTGTGCAGTTTACACTCGCACCCATTTGCGCATCGCATTGTTTTGTGCAGTTTACACTCGCCCTGTTTTGCATATCGCACTGTTTTGTGCAGTTTCTCACTCGTGCTGTTTTGCGCAGCGCACTGTTTTGTGTAGTTTATCACTCGCGCGGTTTTGCGCAGCGCACTGTTTTGTGTAGTTTATCACTCGCCCTTTTTGGCGTAGCGCACTATTTTGTGCAGTTTAGACTCGCGCTATTTTGCGCATCGCTCGATTTTGTGCAGTTTCCACTCGCGCTCTTTTGCGCACGGCACTGTTTTGTGCTGTTTACACTCGCGCTATTTACACTCGCGCTTGTTTTGAGCATAATGTTTTGTCCAGTTTATCAAACGCGCGGTTTTGCGCAGCGCACTATTTTGTGCAGTTTATCACTCGCGTTGTTTTGCGCAGCGCACTGCTTTGTGCAGTTTACACTCGCGCTGTTTTGCGCATCGCACTGTTTTGTGCAGTTTATCACTCGCGCTGTTTTGCGCTACAAACTGTTTTTTGCAGTTTACACTCGCGCTGTTTTGCGCATCGCACTGTTTTGTGCAGTTTATCACTCGTGCTGTTTTGCGCAGTGCACTGCTTTGTGCAGTTTACACTCGCGCTGCTTTGCCCATCGCACTGTTTTGTGCAGTTTATCACTCGCGCTATTTTGGGGATCGCACTGTTTTGTGCAGTTTAGACACGCGCTGTGTTGCGCGTCGCACTGTTTTGTGCAGTTTACACTCGCATTGTTTTCCGCATCGCACTATTTTGTGCAGTTTATCAAACGCGCTGTTTTGCACAGCGCACTGTTTTGTGCAGTTTACACTCGCGCCCTTTTGCGCATCGCACTGTTTTGTGCAGTTTATCACTCGCGCTGTTTCCCGCAGCGCACTGCTTTGTGCAGTTTGTCACTCGCGCTTGTAGACGTCCCCGAACGCATCCCGGGGAAAGGGAGTGCGAGTCCCCCCCCCCCGTTCTGGTTCGATATTGGGTCACTACAGTTCAAAGATTCAAATATCACGGTTCTTAATCTTGAACCAAAGAGTCCAAATCCGGCAAATCGTTTTGAAAACAGATTTTTTGAAAGAAGTGCCAAACATGGACTGCTTTGCCAGATACAGAGTCGCCACCTAAATATTTTAAAATGGGAAATTTAGGAAACCCTGACTCGGTGCCAAAAGGCCACGTGTCCGTCATCACCAAAGTTACCTCGGCTCGGGAACTTGGGTACGATTGGGGAAGGTCACTTCGTGAGCACCCCCGCTCGCCCGGTCAAAGACCGACCTCTACTAACCATGATATCTGTTTTTGAAAACATTGTGAGTTCTTATTCCGGTTATTAGCCTAGGTTACTATGTGATGCTCGCAGCAAACAAGTATAGACTGAGTCAGCTGAATTGGAACTAAACATTTCATGTTTGTTTGTTTGAAAATGGTTTGACGTGGATTTGCCACCCTCAGGTGGGCTTAGAAAACATGATTTTGCCACTATCTAGTGGGCTTAAAACATACAGTCAACGCATTGTCCCAATTCAAGTAACACAACCTCCACCCACAGGCATTCAAGACAGTTATATCACATAAGCAATTAGCCTCATGGTAAGCATGCTATTCACGGCAACACTCACACGCATGCAAGGATGCTAAAGCATAAAACTCACTGAGTACTCCAAGCCAAAATAGAAGCTGATTAGAAATCATGCATGATCCTAATTATACAGAAATGCCTAATGCAACGCATGTAAAAATGCAACTATAGCAGGCTCGGCTATTCTAAACATGGCATATGGAATGCTACAACTATCAAGTATTCAATTTGGAATTGAAATACAAATGCAGTTTGTATGATGCACCGAGCCCGGTGCATGCAAAACAGATGAATGATGCAAACATGCTGTCATACTGTATGCTAATTGAAATATGCCCTATATCTAACCATCGTAAGCGGGTAAATAAAAGGGAAGAAAGAAGTGGGGTTGGAAGACATACATCACACTCACCCACACTTATTACAATTATGCCCTCGCGCAGAGGGTCCGAATAAATAATACAGTCCGAAATAAAAGAATAATACAGTCCGAAATATACAAATTCCTAACTAATTAACAAATTAAACTAAGAAAGCTTTAAACAGGCGTGCAAGCCAGGGGCTGCCTTGCTTCGTTCCGGATAATGAAATGATGTATGTTGGCCTGCCTTTGCGCAGAAATCCACTGGGATGCCCAATTTAGCCTCTGTTTGCAATGTCTCTCGAAAAGCGTGCTAGACTCCGAAAAGTTGCTGATTCCTCATTTTGCTGCAACAGAGAGCAGGAAAAGGGCATAGCAATGTATTTCACAAATATATGCATGCCTCAATTCTCGTGCCACCAATCACGCATATCGATGCATGATGGCCGAGGAATCAGATTGCACAATTCAATATAGGGTGCAATGCAGGTGAATGCTACAACAAAACCTAACTCCATCATGGGTAATCCGGAGTGTCGGTGACTTGGGAATTGAGACCCGTTCCGTCACTCGGAGTACGGAACGTGCCTCGTTTCCCGTGCCCGGGCTAACTCCTATCCCGAACGCGATGCAATATGCATGATATGCATGAATGCAACTAAAATACTATCCTAACATACACAATGCTACGAAAGCGAGATGCCTCAAAATGCGCGCAAGCGGGCACGCAAACCGAGGCGATGATATGAAATCATGAAATAGCATGAAAATGCAAATGGAATGAGATTAAGATGAGATGCCTCGAAATGCGTGCCCACGGGCACGCAAACTGAGAAAATGGCATACGGAATGCAGAATGGACTTATACCATCATGAGAGGACCTCAGCCACTCTCACACAGGAGGCCGTCGGATAAAAGTGAAGTGCCTCGAAATGCGTGCCCGCGGGCGCGCGAACCGAGGCAATGTATTTAAGCATGAAATGACATACAAAATGCAAATTGGGCTTATACTAACATGAGAGAGCCTCAGCCGCACTCACATAAGAGGCCATCGGATAAAAAAGAGATGCCTCGAAATGCGTGCACACGGGCACGCAAACCGAGGCATAGCCCTAAGGCACAAAGATGGCATGCAAATGAGATGTGGCATATGGCATATGGAAAATGCAAATTTCAGCAGCCAAAATGATGCAAAAACAGCCCCCGAATTATAGCAAAATTACACCCGATGCCCGAAATGCTATGCTAAGTACCCGAAATGACTTGCAGCTATGCTAAATATGCACAATATGGACATGAAGTGTAAAGACGGATGCTAGGAAGCCCCTAAACTAGCATTTTTCCAGTGCGAAGCATGGCCAAACAACAATCACAAGTATGGCAAAAATAGCGTGCAAAAATGGGGGAAAAGAGGGGAATAATGAAGCAGGTGGTATATGCAATGCTCAAACTGAAAAATACAATTCTACAACATTGAAGAGTGACTGAAAATATGAACATTAACAGCTTATGACAACTCTCAAAACAGTATGTAGATATGCTCAACATAGCATGCAAAAATATGAGCCAAAAGAGGGCTATAAAGAGAAGTATACCAAGCATTCACCAAACCAGCAAAAAACCCTTAATGAAATATGACAAGAAGGCCAAAATATGAATTTTTCCAGGCCTGATGAGGGCCGAAAACAGAGGCTAGATAAGCTTAAAAAGGCATGCAAGAATGGGGGCCAAAGAGGATATAGTGGTAGGTACAACATGGAGGCCCCAAAAAAGATTGATCCCTTCTACAATATTGTAGAGGGACCCAAAATAAGCCTACTAACAGTTCATGACATGCTCCAAAACAGATCACACAGAGGCTAAACAAATCATGCAATTTTACGGTAAATATGAGAGATTATGAAACAAGTGCATGATAGAGAGGTCAAACAGGGTTGAGCCCTTCTTCAATGTTGAAGAGAGACTCAAAATAGGCCTAAACTCAGTTAGGGTCGGAGCCCAAAACCACAAGCAAATAGGGTAGAAAAATGAAGCAAAAATAAGCTCAAAAGAGGGAAAAGGATGCTTACCCTTGAAGACTACACTTTGGTTGCTTCTTGGCTTGAGTTTGCTTTCTCTTAGCCTCTGAAAAACCTTCCCTTGCTGCTGGAATGGAAGTGGTGATGGTGGTGCTTGGTGTTGATGAACAAATGAGGCCAAGACTTGAAGATTTTAGAGGTTTTGGTACTTGGAATATAGAGAGAGAGATATATATATGTAGGAGCTCAAAACAGAAATTTTCTAACCCCTACAACAGATCTGGAGGGCTGTATATATAGGCAAAAAGGTGTAGAAAAATGGAGGGAAAAAAAAGGGGGGAAAACTAGTCAAGTTTCCCGCCAAAAAAGGCCAAAAGGGAAAGTGGTAGCTACGTGTTTCAAACGGCCGAGAGTCCTTCAACAAAGTTGAAGAGGGGCTCAAAATAAGACATTCTGTAGTTTACGACCAAGTCCAACACTGCCCACAAGTACGCCTAAAATACCGTGCAAAATAGGCCTAAAAAGAGGCAAAGAGGCAAGTGACAAATGGAGATGTCAAATAGTAAAAATTCCTTAATCAAACATGAAAAGGACCTCAAAATATGACTATCTCAAGTTTGGGTCGGAGCCCAAAAATGTAGAATGAGGGTTCGGGAGCCAAAACACGCAGTTCGAGGCCCCAAAAGTGGGCTGCTAGGCACCGGGAGTGGTGCTCGACCACGAAGTTGGTCTCTCGGACCGCAGTGTCCCTCAAAAGGGAGTAGATCAGATGCATGCCAAAAACCGGAGGAGTTGGAGATGGTTAGACGGTCCCGAACCGAGGCACACGCCTGACGGCTCCGAAAACCGGGAACCGGGCTCTGAAATGGGCAAAATGGCCTACGGGCACGAAATGTAGCCCACGGCCACTGAGAGATAGTTTACGGGACCTCTCCCTCCCCTCAGGAAAGAAAACAGAAAACTGAGCCTGGTTCGCAAACCGAGACAAAGTACAAAAAGAGCCCGAAAGTCCGGAGGCAAGGCTCGCGGCCGAGACTCTGAGACTCCTGAACGAGCGCGATATGCAACATCACCAAGCGCTCAATCGGTGACGGCTGAGTCTTAAGGTCGGTCAAAAATGGGGTGTCTACGGCGCTGTTTTGGGCATCGCACTATTTTGTGCAGTTTATCACTCGCGCTGTTTTGTGCAGTTTACACTCGCGCTCTTCTGCGCATCGCTCTGGTTTGTGCAGTTTACACTCACATTGTTTTGCGCATCGCATTGTTTTGTGCAGTTTACACTAGTGCTGTTTTGCGCATCGCACTATTTTGTGCAGTTTATCAAACGCGCTGTTTTGCACAGCGCACTGTTTTGTGCAGTTTACACTCGCGCTCTTTTGCGCATCGCACTGTTTTGTGCAGTTTATTACTCGCGCTGTTTTGCGCAGCGCACTGTTTTGTGCAGTTTACACTCGCGCTGTTTTGCGCATCGCACTGTTTTTTGCAGTTTATCACTCGCGCTGTTTTGTGCAGCGCACTATTTTGTGCAGTTTACACTCGCGCTGTTTTGCGCATCGCACTGTTTTGTGCAGTTTATCACTCGCGCTATTTCTCGCAGTGCACTGCTTTGTGCAGTTTATCACTCGCTCTGTTTTGGGCATCGCACTGTTTTGTGCAGTTTATCACTCGCGCTGTTTCGCGCAGCGCACGGTTTTGTGCAGTTTATCACTCGCGCTGTTTTGTGTAGCGCACTGTTTTGCGCAGTGCATTGTTTTGTGCAGTTTACACTCGTGCCCTTTTGCGCATCGCACTGTTTTGTGCAGTTTATCACTCGCGCTGTTCTGCGCAGCGCACTGTTTTGTGCAGTTTACACTCTCGCTGTTTTGCGCATCGCACTGTTTTGTGCAGTTTACACTCGCGCTGTTTTGCGCATCGCACTGTTTTTGTGCAGTTTATCACTCGCGCTATTTTTCGCAGCGCACTGTTTTGTGCAGTTTACACTCGCGGTGTTTTGCGCATTGCACTGTTTTGTGCAGTTTATCACTCACGCTATTTTGGGGATCGCACTGTTTTGTGCAGTTTAGACTCGCGCTGTGTTGCGCATCGCACTATTTTGTGCAGTTTACACTCGCGCCCGTTTGCGCATCGCATTGTTTTGTGCAGTTTACACTCGCCCTGTTTTGCACATCGCACTGTTTTGTGCAGTTTCTCACTCGTGCTGTTTTGCGCAACGCACTGTTTTGTGCAGTTTCTACTCGTGCTCTTTTGCGCATGGCACTGTTTTGTGCAGCTTACACTCGCGCTATTTTGCGCATTGCACTGTTTTTGTGCAGTTTATCACTCGCGTCGTTTTGCGCAGTGCACTGTTTTGTGCAGTTTACACTCGCGCTGTTTTGCGCATCGCACTATTTTGTGCAGTTTATCACTCGCGCTATTTTGGGGATCGCACCGTTTTGAGCAGTTTAGACTCGCGCCGTGTTGCGCATCGCACTATTTTGTGCAGTTTACACTCACGCTGTTTTCCGCATCGCACTGTTTTGTGCAGTTTATCAAACGCGTTGTTTTGCGCAGCGCACTGTTTTGTGCAGTTCACATTCGCGCCCTTTTGCGCATCGCACTGTTTTGTGCAGTTTATCACTCGCGCTGTTTTGTGAAGTTTACACTCGCGCTGTTTTGCGCATCGCACTGTTTTTGTGCAGTTTATCACTCGCGCTTTTTTCGCAGCGTACTGTTTTGTGCAGTTTACACTCGCGGTGTTTTGCGCATTGCACTGTTTGTGTGCAGTTTATCACT
>JAPPVO010003960.1:0-36882 GCA_030407325.1 Camellia japonica | reverse complement strand
TTATGTATATGTCATATTTGTATATGGTAATACAAATATTTTATACTAGTAACAATCAAAGTCGTTATTCCTTTTCTATTGATGCAGGGGGATGAAGAGTCAGTGTGATGAGAAATTGTCCGATTTTGTCTTTTGTAAGACAAGAAAAGTCTCTACAAAAAATAGTAAGTTTATTCATATGCTTCTAGTGGTTTTTGAATTAACTTGTGTTTTTCTTTTCAGGTCAGAAAATTTCTTGGAAAGATGCAAAATATGGTCAAACAATTCAAGAACTTAGCTTTTTTCAATTTTTTTTTTTTTTCATTTTTTAATATATGTAATCACAGTTAAATTTTTTTTTATTAATTCCTTTGTATATACTTTTGAACATTTAATTTTCATTTATGAAATATATGACGTTATTCCATTCAATATATGATTGTGATTCAAAATATAGTATATAGTGTGTATTACATTTTTCAAATGTGCATACAAA
The DNA here is from genome assembly GCA_030407325.1 of Camellia japonica. Taxonomy (NCBI): domain Eukaryota; kingdom Viridiplantae; phylum Streptophyta; class Magnoliopsida; order Ericales; family Theaceae; genus Camellia; species Camellia japonica. The sequence continues at coordinate 36,407 of JAPPVO010003960.1, read as the reverse complement.
AATAATATTGATTATTCTTCAAATATGTCGAATTTTTTTTTTATCACAGGTTTTATTAGTTATTAATCACACTTAAAAGATGTGATCTAAATGTTTTTAATCACACTTAAAAGATGTGATCTAAATTTTTTTAATCACTTTGAAGAGGTGATCTAAATATTTTAAATTGTTTTTAATTACACTTAAAAGGTGTGATCTAAATATTTTTAATCACACTTAAAAGATGTGATGAAAGCATTTTTTAATCACACTTAAAAAGTGTGATTAAAAATGACCCATTTTATTCACCAGCAATGCTAGGTATCATGAAAATTTTTTCATGAAAATAATCATGAAAGTTTTGTGACTCTTGGATTACACTTAGAATAAAGCACCACACACTAATCAAGGTAATTCAAGGATCATAAATTTTCATGATCATTTTCATGACAAAATTTTCATGATCCCTATCTTTTCCCTTTTATTCACACTCCCAAAGACCACACTTTAATAAAACTTAAAATATGTGATTAAAAAATATACATCACACAAAAAGTGTGATCTTTATCTGTATTTGTAATAGTGTAGTGTTAGATGTTAAATATTTGGCTACCTGAATTCATTTTTATTCATGCAATGGAGTAGTTAAGTGGTGTGTTAGTGTCAAATGCTAGTGTCAGCTATACTTGTGTGTTAATTGTGACTACCATTTTAACCAGCGAGAGAGAGGGGGGGTGGGTGTTGGGTTGTTGCAAACCCAAAAATATAATATTATTTTTCAATAACTGGGAAATAGCATTTAAAAAAACACATTAAACATTAATGTTAAAAAAATGCCCAACAAGCTTAAAAAAAAAAAAAATCAATTGACCGGTTGACCGACTGGACGCCCAGGTAGATGTTTCGGCGGATGACCCAATTCGTTGTGGTGTGCATTTATATATATATATATATATATATATTCTTAACACACACCTTAACACATCTATTACACTACCGCTTACTCTCTAAAATTAACAAATTATTAGTCCCAAATGTGTTGAACTATTGTGTCCCATGGGGGGAGGGGACACAAATGGGAAGATAAGGGGGAATATGGGATTAAGTGGTGAAATGATCATTTTGACCCTCTACTATTTAATTATGTATTATATTTAGTAAAATTTAATAAAATTTAAATGTTTCAATTTCAAAATAAAATAATTTTATTTAATTTTTATTGGTGTTTTATTTATTTAATTTTTTAAAAAATAATTTTTTATTGATGTTTTATTTTAAAATTTTGCTTATATTTTATTTAATTTCATTATTTAAGTTTTAATAAATGTTTTATTTAATTTCATTATTTAATTATTATTATTTTTAAAAATAAAATTTATTTAAAATTTTAATTAAAAAATAACATATATTTTTATAGATATTTTATTTATTTATTTTTTAAAAATAAATTTATTTAATTGTGTAAAAAATAAAATAAAATAAATTTTTATTTAATCCAGCTAAAAATAATTAAAATATTAAAAAAGTCATTTGAATATTTATCTTTCTTTATAATATTTCAAATAAATAAATATAAAATTCATATCTTATCTAACTAAATAATCATTTTCTGATATCTAATTAATAACTAAATAAATATAAAATATAAATTCAATTCAACCAAATAATAATATATCTCAAGATTAATAACTCAATAGATTTCAATCTCTACTTATCTAATCTGTCGAAAACAAATCCTCTTAAGTGATCAATTTCCTTAACAATGGATATGTTAGTGTGTTCACTAGTGGTGAAATTAAATGCAACCAGCAAGTTTACCAGCAAAGGAGAGAGAGAGAACGAGAGAAAGAGAAACACGGCCACTGACAGTGCAGTAGCCCACTGTAAGCAAGTTAACAAGTAAAGGAGAAAGAGAGAGGAGCATGAGAGAGGGAGGGCAACTGGACAGTGCAGTGGGGTTGGGGCCCACTGCACTTTTAATAACTGAACACTTTTTTTTAATACATTTTTTAAATTCTTTATTGTTTATATATATATGACACCGTTTGAGAAAAGAATATAGGATTTTTTTGATTATTTTAACCATAAAAGATAAAATAGATTATTTTAGCTAAAAAAATAAAAATATCACATTCAACTCATAATCATTACACTCTTTTTTACAAAAAAAGTCAAAAAAAGTCAAAAAGTCAAAAAGTCCTTCTCAAACCAAACTTTTAGCCCAGGCTAAAATAGCAAAAAAGCCAAAAATTCAAAAAATCAACCCACTTCCCAAACCAACCCTATATATTCTCAACACTCTTCTTAATCTGTATCTTAATACATCTATTTATATCACTATTTACTCATTAAATTAACAAATCTTAACACATATTTTTAAATTTCACTTTTATCACTTTTTGTCATATAACACACTTTAACACATTTTAACTACTCCATTATGAATTCTTATATATACTCTAGTAATATAACAAAACAAAAACAAACAAAAAAAAAAAATAAAAACACAAGTTAAATATCACATCATATGATAACTCTTTTTAGAATTTCTAAATATTTTCTAATTTCAAATTGCACTCATGAGTTTTTTTTTTTTTTGGGTGGAAGTGTCTAACATTTTCAACTAAGAATTGTTTATGGCTCTGGCTTTGGTCCAGTCCTTAATCGGACTGGACGGTGCTGTTGGACCCGTGGAGGCCCACCACGGGTCCCGTTTTGAAATCTGAATCGTTCAATGTGTAGAACTCGTCGAGTATTATATGCCTGTGAAAAATCACGTTGATCGGATATCGATAGCTATGTGATCAAATCAGTTTTTTATCAACCGTTAATTTATTCACCGTCCATTTTTTTAATACAAAATTGATTTGATCACATAGCTATCGATATCCGATCGACGTGATTTTTCACAGGCATATAGCGCTCGACGAGTTCTACACATTGAACGGTTCAGATTTTTAAAACGGAACCCGTGGTGGGCCTCCACGGGCCAACAGCACCGTTCAGTCCGATTAAGGACTGGACCAAAGCCAGGCCCATTGTTTATTGGGCAAGATCACAACCATATAATAAAAGATATGGGAAATGTTTGGGACTTCTTTGGAGATCGTTTTTATACTTTTAAAGTAATTTTAACTCTTTATATATGTTTGGGATTCACTCATATATGTATACGATTCACATCACGTAAAGTCTAAATTTTAGAATGATCTTATAAGAATCTTGTGAGGCGGGCTCTTGATCATTTCTCAAAAGATATTTTCCCATTGGTCTAAGGCACGACGTGTATGTAATAGTGACGTGATGCCCTTTCCATTGGGCTCTTGATCTTTTTTATATTTGGTTTTTAATTTTGAATTTGTTGATTCTATATATATTTAGTTTTATGACTTTAAAATATCTGATCATACATTGAAGATTTGCATTTTGGATTTATTGATTTTATGTATATGTCATATTTTTATATGGTAATACAAATATTTTATACTAGTAACAATCAAAGTCGTTATTCCTTTTCTATTGATGCAGGGGATGAAGAGTCAATGTGATGAGAAATTGTCCGATTTTGTCTTTTGTAAGACAAGAACAGTCTCTACAAAAATAGTAAGTCTATTCATATGCTTTCTAGCGGTTTCTGAATTAACTTGTGTTTTTATTTTTCAGGTCAGAAATTTCTTGGAGAGATGCAAAATATGGTCAAACAATTCAAGAATTTAGCTTTTTTCAAGTTTTTTTTTTATTTTTTAATATATGTAATCACAGTTAAAATTTTTTTATTAATTCCTTTGTATATACTTTTGAACATTTAATTTTCATTTATGAAATATATGACGTTATTCCATTCAATATATGGTTGTGATTCAAAATATAGTATATAGTGTGTATTACATTTTTCAAATGTGCATACAAAAATAATTGATTATTCTTCAAATATGTCGAATTTTTTTTTTATCACAGGTTTTATTAGTTATTAATCACACTTAAAAGATGTGATCTAAATGTTTTCAATCACACTTAAAAGATGTGATCTAAATGTTTTTAATCACACTTAAAAGATGTGATCTAAATTTTTTTAATCACTTTGAAGAGGTGATCTAAATATTTTAATTGTTTTTAATTACACTTAAAAGGTGTGATCTAAATGTTTTTAATCACACTTAAAAGATGTGATGAAAGCATTTTTTAATCACACTTAAAAAGTGTGATTAAAAATGACCCATTTTATTCACACTCCCAAAGACCACACTTTAATAAAACTTAAAATGTGTGATTAAAAAATATACATCACAAAAAAAAGTGTGATCTTTATCTGTATTTGTAATAGTGTTGTAGTTAGATGTTAAATATTTGGCTACCTGAATTCATTTTTATTCATGCAATGGAGTAGTTAAGTGGTGTGTTAGTGTCAAATGCTAGTGCAGCTATACTTGTATGTTAACTGTGACTACCATTTTAACCAGCGAGAGAGAGGGGGGTGTTGGGTTTGTTGGAAACCAAAAAATATAATATTATTTTTCAATAACTAGGAAATAGCATTTAAAAAAACAAAATGCAATAAAAAAAAAACACATTAAACATTAATGTTAAAAAAATGCCCAACAATTTAAAAAAAAAATAAAATCAATTGACCGGTTGATCGACTGGACACCCAGGTAGATGTTCCGGCGGATGACCCAATTTGTTGTGGTGTGCATTATATATATATATATATATATATCTTTAACACACACCTTAACACATCTATTACACCACCGCTTACTCTATAAATTAACAAATTATTAGTCCCAAATGTGTTGAACTATTGTGTCCCAGGGGGGAGTGGGACACAAATGGGAAGATAAGGGGGAATATGGGATTAAGTGGTGAAATGATCATTTTGACCCTCTACTATTTAATTATGTATTATATTTAGTAAAATTTAATAAAATTTAAATGTCTCAATTTCAAAATAAAATAATTTTATTTAATTTTTATTGGTGTTTATTTATTTAATTTTTTAAAAAATAATTTTTTATTGATGTTTTATTTTAAAATTTTGCTTATATTTTATTTAATTTCATTATTTAAATTTTAATAAATGTTTAATTTAATTTCATTATTTAATTATTATTATTTTAAAAATAAAATTTATTTAAAATTTTAATTAAAAAATAGGAAAAATTACCAATAAATCCTATATGTAGAAAGTTAAACCATTTAGTCTTACAAGTTTTCTTATGCACCATTTAGTCCCACTATCAACATCAGCAACATCAAAACATCATTAACATCATCAAAACATTAGTTACATTAAACAATCATTCCACAAATATCAACATATACATCAAACATCAACATATATTTTTATGGAGATTTGCGTCTTTGTATTTTTTGGAGTATAAAATATGATCCTTTCACAAACCTTACAATAATTTCTATTCAATTCCATCTATATTCGAAGTTTCTATACCAGCCCCAACCTTTATCTTTCAAAACCCTACAAAAAAAAATATGTATGAAATTTTCTATTGCACTAACAAACCCAGATTCAATACTTTCAATGGTCACCACGGGGTTAATCATCTATATATACTGATTCAACGACTCTTGTCTCTGCAACCTCATCTCCTCATTGAACTTCTTTATGAACGCTTCGACTCGGCGGTTCAACTCGTCTTGACTCGGTGACGGTTCTTTCCGGAGCTTCCCTGAACCGGGCGAAGAGGTATTCGACGACGGTGGTGGAACATTACTCTCTCTTTCTCTCTCTCTATATATGCAACACACCCACTGATCCATCACACTATTCTGCAAATCGATAAACGTGAGTGTTTCAAAAAGTACATTTTCCCAATTGAATCAATAAGTTTGAAAAGAGGATAAGAAAAGGGAAATTATGATTTGACTCAGTAGTAGGGTTCATTTTCAACAGAAGCACCTGCAAGGCAAGGAAAAGCAAAGAGAACCAAATATAAAACTCTGAAATTGCTCAGTCCAGAATGCCTGAGATCCGGGAGAAGATTGTCGTGTTTTCGGGCTGCTGTTGAGGGATCGCTTTTGGCGCTGCAGAGTGGATCGCATTAGGATATCTACTCATGTAGAGATATTGGGGCCTCCGCCGTCGGAGTCGAAATCGAAGATGGAGAGGAGCCAGGCGACGTCGGCGGAAAGGGAATCGAGGAGGGAGGGAGACCTTGCGGCGGTCTGTTCGAAAGATTTTCATTCAATACGTTTAGGGTTTTTTCTAATTAGGGTGTTTTTATTTATAAAAAATATAATATGAATTGTATAGATGGCTTTTGATGATGATGTTTTGACGATGGCGATGAAGCTTGATTATGGCGATGATGTGTGTTGTTTTGATGACGATGACGTTTGATGTTGTTTTGATGGTGTTGTTGTGATGTTTGATATTGTGATGTTGATGATGTAATGACGTTTGATGATGATGATGTTGTGATGTTTGATGTTGTTTTGATGATGATGTTTGTGATGTTGATGTTGTTTTGATAATGATGTTTGATGTTGATGATGATGATTATATTGTGATGTTTGATGTTGTTTTGATGATGATGTTTTGATGTTGTTTTGATAATGATGTTATGATATTTGATGTTGTTTTTGATGATGATGATGATGATGTTGTTGTTTTGACGATGATGATGTTTTGATGTTTAATGGTCATTAACATTGGGATAGGACCTAATGGTTTATAAGAAAATTCATAGGACCAAATGGATTACAAGATACAAATTTAGAATTTATTGATACATCCCCTAATAATATATCTCAAGATTAATAATTCAATAAATTTCAATCTCTGCTTATCTAATCTGTCGAAACAAATCCTCTTAAGTGATCAATTTCCTTAACAATGGATATGTTAGTGTGTTCACTAGTGGTGAAATTAAATGCAACCAGCGAGTTTACCAGCAAAGGAGAGAGAGAGAACGAGAGAAACAGACGGCCACTGACAGTGCAGTAGCCCACTGTAAGCAAGTTAACAAGTAAAGGAGAAAGATAGAGGAGCATGAGAGAGGGTGGGCAACTGGACAGTGCAGTGGGGTTGGGGCCCACTGCACTTTTAATATTCTCAACACTCTTTTTAATACATCTTTTAAATTCTTTATTGTTTATATTGTCCTTTCTCAAAATATGAACCGTAGGATCAATTCAATCCAACGGCTAAAAAATGTCTAGAGACATACATTTCTCTCTCTCTCTCTCTCTCATGTAGAATGCAGATTCAATCCTACGGTTTGCAAGTGACAAATATAGAGAGATTCAATCCTACGATTCATCTCTCTCACTCTCTCATTCAAGAGCAGATTCAATTCAAGAGCTTCCCTTCCATCCATCTCTCTCTCTCTCTCTCTCTCTCTCTCTCTCTCATTCTCCACCCAGAGCAGATCGCGACAGATAGAGAGTTTTTTTGGGTGCTAGCCTTTGCTAGATCGGTGTGTCAATCGGTGACATGCGGGCAACAAATCGGTGTTTCTTCTTCCCTTCCATCCATCTCTCTCTCTCAGTTCAAGAGCAGATCGGCGACTTCGCATTGTTGGGTGCTAGCCTTGCTAGATCGGCGACATCGCGGCAACAAATCGGTGAGGGTCGCATTCCTCATGAGGTTTCGTTTCACATACCACCCCATTCTTGTATCTTCTCTCATATTGAAGAATGGTTCTGCATTATTGAATGATTCTGCATTTTGTAAATAAGAAGAATGGTTCTGCATTTTGTCTAAGTCAATTCACCCAAAAGATTGTTTAAGTCAATTCACCCAGAAGAATGATTCTGCATTATTGAATGATTCTGCATTCTTGGTTTCTTCTTTCATTGGAAATAAGAAGAATGTTCTGCATTTTTCATTGTTCTGCCATTTCAGATTCATTCATATATTTTTGGAATGGTAGCTGTTCAACCAATCTACTTCTGCATTTTGGTCAATGAGCTTTTGGAATAAGGATATTTTGGTATTTGTGACACGTAATTCAAATTTTATGTATATATAGTTGGGGGGACTATCATAGTATTTTATTTGTAATTCTTTTTTATCATAATGAAATCACAGTAATATATATTTTGTATTTTATTTTATTTGTAATCCTAATTTTTAGGGTGAACTGTGAACCATATAAATTTCGTATTTTTTTAAATTTTTGTACCAAATCTTAGCTAGGCATTCCACAATTCCTAAGATGGACAAGTATAATAATCAAACTATCTTATTCCTAAGATGTCCAAGTCAATATATGGAGTTTATAATTCAGAAACTATTGTCTATTTATTAATAATTAACTATTCCATTCGTAGTATTTTTAGTGAGATAAGCTAAAGTAATTTATTGGTAAAAGGGGGAAAAACAATAATAAAAGTTCTTTTCAATCCATTTCATTATGTAACTTTTATCTCCTGAACCAGACAGCATATCCAACAAAGGTCAAACGATTGCCAATCCAAGCATTCACCCTCCATGGATTTTTCTTTTTTGGATTTTAAGGCTGGCTTTGAAACCAGCTTTTAAAGGTACTTTTGTTTTTTATTTGTCATTTTTCAATTAATATTCATTTTTTTCAAAATACTATGTAGTTAGTAAAATATCTAGAAAAGTTACCTAGAATTTGAATTTATGGTAAATTTAAACTTAGTGTGGTGGGAATCTAATTCATATATTTGAAATTTGAAGAAAGCACATTGAACCACACAAATTTGACATAATTATGTTAACTTTTTAATATTTTAGTTCACATAATACTTATGGGCCTTCTAAAAGAAATTCCCATAGGTTACAATCATGCCTATTCATTCCTCCAAAAAATTCTGGAGTTCCTTTCAACAAACAATAGTGTTCCCAAATGGGCCTTCATATTTGCTGTGTGTTATGCAACAAAGATGAGGAGAATCACTATCATATAATTTTATGCAACAAATGGGCCTTCCTACTATGTTTCAATGGTATCTTCTCTCATATTTTTGTTTTCGGTTTGATTTTGTGGAGAAATGGGAATCATCCCAATAATTTTTAACTTGCTTTTGGATAATGGGAATCATCCAACTACCAATATTATTCTTCTGGGTCTGTGTTCTGTTATTTTTTTGCAATTTTTCTATGTGGGTTTTTAAGTTTAGGCTTAAGTTACAATGATGTTGTGTATATTTTTTCTTTGTTAGGAATAGACATTATTTCTTTACTTGCATTTAGCTGAACCTTTTAGATTCACTTTTCTAAATTCTATACCTTTCAGATTCACTTTTCTAACACCTATAAATTCAATTTTGCTATAGAATTGTTGGTTTTCTTCTTCAACATTACCTTTGGTCAGGTAACTAATTGCAAATTTTGCTAGAAAGTTGTGGCGGTTGTTTTTGATGGTCAAATTTTGGATGTTCTGTAAAATGTCTCAATTAAAATAGTTTACTTTCTTATATAATTATACTTTTTTGTTGTTCAAATAGTGAGTGAATCTATCAAGCCAAGTAAATGACTAAACAACCTTTCCTACAGAGAGTTTGATTAACCATGCTTGAATGCACTTAGTGCTGGTAATGTGAATGTCCTAATTGATCAAAGTTATCTTATAGTTTTATTCTACATTCCCCTCCCCCCCCCCCCCCCCCCACACACACACACACACACACACACAACAAAAAAAAATAGTGACTGAATCCATCATAGTTTATTTTCTACATTCCCCCCAAATAGTGAATGATACATGCCTTGGATATTTGGTAAGGTTAACAAAAATATAGGTATATTCAAATTGTGAATCAATCAATGGGAGTTGGATCTTAATTTAATAATAAACAGTGGGCAATTTTAGGGAGTTGATTTTAGATAATGGATATCTTGGCTTCATTTTACATGTTGTGAAAATTAAGAATCTTCAATTTTTACTAGCTAGGCTTCATTTTATATGTTGGCTATCTTTTGGATTATTAGCTAGATGCAGTTTATGTATTTTGTTAAGAGACGGTAGAGAAGCAAGAACCAAGAAGAGCGAGTACTTGATTTTTTTATGCTAATAATTTGGGTCTTCTATTTTAATTTTTGAATTTCATACTATTTTGATGATAATTATTGTGATAATTTTTACTGTAATTTTAAAAATTAGCATTGTTTAGAATGCCTTTATGTTTGATTTTATTGTTTTTCAAAAACAAGATGTTTTAGTTTGTTTTGATTAGACTTGAAAAATTGAAGTTAGACAATGAATGGAAGTGTTGTGTGGGTCTATTACTGAATGTTTCAAGAAATGGAGAGCAATGGCACAACGGCCATTTAACAAGTGAGCCTTTTTTTTTTCTTCACAGTTTTAGAAGTTTATTTATTGAGTTTCTTTTTATTGGAATTTTTCTTCTTGATAGTTGATTTTGGGGGTGGAAGAGAAATTTAGATTATATTGATTCAATAGAATAACTTTGCCTATTACTTTTTTCACACTCTATAACTCTACCAGTGCTTATAATCAATTAAAATTTTAATTTTAAGACTTAGACACTGTAGGCACAATTATATATTCATTTTAAAATATATGTGACAAAAAAATGTGGTTATAATAAATTAAATTTTTGATTGGATGGGTTAGAGTCAATTTTTTTCTTCTTCTTCCCTTTACTCCTGTGACTCTTAACTCAATATATTTTTGTTTCATTGGGTGAAAATAGTATGTTATTTTTTACAGGAGCTGAGCCTATTCTTTCCTTCCTTCCTTTTTCTTTCTTTCTTTTTTTTTTTTCTTTCTTCTTTCCTCTCATTTTTTATTTTAATTTCAGAGTGAGGATTGTAAGTTATGATAAAAAATAAAACAAATTATGCTTTCAGCTTTGCCAGTTAAACAATGCTGAGATTGGCTCAATGAGGTTTAGAAAGAATTTGTTAAAAAAAAAACAGTAAAGAGGTCTAGAGTAACAAAAGTTAGTTTTAAGCCAATTGGCCGTTTTGATTTTTCTTTAAATATTTGGTTTTGGAACTACATTAATTCAGTAGACTATCTATGTTATTAGTTAGTCATCTTGGAGTAATGAGTGATGGCATAAACTTACTTTATGCTTGAAGTAGTTTAAACCTGTTTGATACTTTTAATTAGATGATTATGCATAATGGTATCTCATAAGTGAAGAAGAAGGTGGTTTCACTTTCAACCCTTAATGTTTGTTTTCAACTATTCACTTTTGTATTTATTTTATTTTATTTTATTTGTGTGAAAAAAATAAAGTTATCTGAAAATGATCCTGTAGAAAATGATCCTGTACAAACATTATGGTACTTTGATTAATTGTTTTATTTCTTTTGTTTTGATTACTATATTTCTATAAATCAATTTCTAATATCAGATTTCCCTCTTGCTGCAGTTCATCAATTTTTGATGCAGTTCATCAGGTTCTATAATGAAAGGTATTCAATTTTTTTTTTTTATTTCTCTCATAATATTTTTCATTAAAGTTTTGATAAATATGTCATTTCCTTTCTCCCTCTAATCATTAGTTTTCTCCCAAATTTTAGTTTATTATTTTTTGCTATTTTCATATTGTGTTGTGTTTTTTACTGGTGGTCATCAATTTCTGGGTTCTCAATATAATCAAAAGTATAACTCTATCACACAATTTTTCTTTATTACATTTGTTTCATTACTTATATAATTTGATAAAAGTTAAATTGTTTGGTTTGTTACTTTTTTAGTTATGTTTTAAACAAAGCTCTCTTTTCATTTGCATAAAAGATAGGCAAAATGGGACTAATGAACAAGAAACCATGATTAAAAAAAAAATAGTATTGCGCAAACTTTTTGCTTTCATTTGCTTTTTCCACTAGATTATTTTTCTTAATCTTTCTTTTTTTCTTATGGAGCTTAGTAAATGGTGTTGTAATAGTCTTTGTAGCTTTTCTGTTAGTGGTTTTGGTGAATGCTAAAGTACTGGAATGAAATTGAATGGATTAGTATGACCTATGCACTGTACACTAGATTTCTTTTCCCTCCATAAGAAAGTGTTGGCTTGGCCATTACATATTTTGGTGATTACTGGGAGTATGTGTTGAAAATTTAAACCAAAAAGAAAATGTGCATAATGAGGATTGAAAAAATTGAAAAAAGAAAAGAAAAATGAAGATAAACATAGATAAATCTCTTCTCTTTTTTTTTGGTGAGCACACAGACTAATCTTAGGTAACAAAAATGCCTTTCTTAAGACAATATACGTTGGTAAATTTTGAGTTACTTTGGAAATAACTTTATGTTAAGTTTTGGAATCCCCCATTGTCAAAATAAAAATTGATGTCTAATTGTCTTTTAAATTGGTTTTTCAGGATTTATAAATTTACATTTTATTTAAGAGAAAACTAAAGTTGTAGGTTCTTTTTTCCTCTCTATTTCTGTCTTCTCTTTTTTAACCTCTTGGAATTTGAGGACAACAAAATCGTAGTGTAGAGTTTTTGTTGTCCCATTGTTCTTCTTGCCTGGTTTAGTTAGTAAAGGAAAACAGGTGTTTTTATTTTTCGTCAAGTACATAATAAAGGTAGTAAAACTAGACAAGAAAATATGTGAAGAAAGCGAGTTGGACTGTGTGTGATGGCAAATGGTGTTTGATAAATGATAGATGCTTTTGAGCCGTTAGAAAGTTTATTACATACTATGTGATGTTGATTTGAAAATACTGAACATTTGACATTTTTACTTTAATCCATCTAATCTAACTTTATTATTATTTTTCAAATTTAATTTTATTTTTATTTTTAATTTCAGGTATCGATACTAGAATGGCTATTGAACGACTTTCAAATCCTTTTAACTTTGGCCAATTTTTAGGGCAACAATTTCATTTTTAAAATTGTCGGGAGAAATAATCTTGGGATTAATCTTCTCCTGTCCAATCTTCGCCTGTCCAATTTTATTACGGGTATACACTATCATCCCAACTTTGATCTTGGGATTAATCTTGGGACAAAATGTTTGGAAATATTGAGATTAATCTTGGGATTAATCCCAACATCAATTTTATAGCAATTGTCATCCCAACATTAATCTCAAAAATGTTGTCATTGGGGTTTACCATCCCAACATCCCAACATAGATGGACATGAGTGATGACCCATCACTACTGATTGTCCTATGTATAATGCAAAGGACTCGCAGATTGAGGACACACTAATAGACCTTTTTGAGGCTCCTTTAGCTTTGCCATTCTATGTCAATAAGTCAATTTTTTTTAATGTTTTTTAATTTCCCAACAGTGGCTTCAAGACCCATCGTTCAACACCAAAATAGAGGTATTTTACATTGTCTATTGAATTTTCTTTTCTCTGCTCTTGATCACTGTTGTTGGTTAATTATGTTGTTTGGATTTGTTGGTTGATAATATTTTGTATTACTTTTAAGATTTCATGTACAACACACTGTGCTTCCCTTTTGCAACAGTCAGCCTTCTATTTGACATGTAACTTTATAGAGATATGTCCAATTTTGGAGTTGAGCCTATCTCAATCTCAATTAAGCAGTGGACGTTTTATTTCTAGGCTTTTAAGTCTGTAGAAAATTTGTCAAAAATTTACCAAATAGGTTTTTGTTTTCAAGCTTTTTTTTTTTCTCCTTCCTTGAAAGTTCAAACATTGAGTTTGCATTTGCTTTGATTGTTGGAAAACTTTGTTCTTTACTTGCTCGCAAAACTTTTTGCTTTATTGTTGACTGTAAATGAAATAACATAACAGTAACTTAAAGATCGCATAAACACGTAATTAAACTAAAATAAAACTATTTGGGCGTTAATTGAATTTCATTTGAAAACTCACCTATGTTCTTATAAAGTTTAATTTTAAATCCCTTCATTTGATTAGAAACTCCTACAGCTTTTGTGAACTTATATAGATGTTTTTGAGTTTGTTTCACGGTGGGTCACCAAAGTTCAACAATGGTTGTTTACCTATGCCATTTTCTTGGTATAGAAACAGGGATTTTCAGGTTGAAGGCATAATTTTCTTGCCATTTTATTTTTAAGACAAGAAGGGTTGGGATTACAATTATATTCTAATCCCAACACTATTTACACCGTGCCTTCAGGCACGGGTATACGCTAGTATATATATATATATGGCACCGTTTGGGAAGAAGAATATGGGACTTTTTTGGTTATTTTAACCACAAAAGATAAAATAGATTATTTTAGCTACAAAAAATAAAACATCACATCCAACTCATAATCATTACACTCTTTTCTCACAAAAAAAATCAAAAAAGCCAAAAAGTCAAAAAGTCCTTCTCAAACCAAGCTTTTTATCCCAGGCTAAAATAGCCAAAAAAGCCAAAAATTCAAAAAATCAACCCACTTCCCAAACCAACCCTCTTCCCAAACCAACCCTATATATTCTCAACACTCTTCTTAATATGTATCTTAATAACATCTATTTATATCACTATTTATTCATTAAATTAACAAATCTTAACACATTTTTAAATTTTACTTTTATCACTTTTTGTCATATAACACACTTTAACACATTTTAACTACTCCATTATGAATTCTTATATAACTCTAGTAATATAACAAAACAAAAACAAACAAAAACAAAAATAAAAACACAAGTTAAAATGGACTCACCATTAGAACTCTCTTTAGAATTCCTAAATATTTTCTAATTTCAAATTGCACTCCTGAGTTTTTTTTTTGGGTGGAAGTGTCTAACATTTTTAACTAAGAATTGTTTATTGGGCAAGATCACAACCATATAATAAAAGATATGGGAAATGTTTGGGGACTTCTTTGGAGATGGTTTTTATACTTTTGAAGTAATTTTAACTCTTTATATATGTTTGGGGTTCACTCATATATGTATACGATTCACATCACGTAAAGTCTAAATTTTAGAATGATCTTATAAGAATCTTGTGAGGTGGGCTCTTGATCATTTCTCAAAGATATTTTCCCATTGGTCTAAGGCACCACGTGTAATTAGTGACCTGATGCCCTTTGGGTTAGGCAATCAATCAACTTGCTTAGTTTAAACCGTCGTTTGGTAATGATTTTTTTAATTGACTTTTTAATTTTTTTGACTTTTTTATTTGATACTTTTTTTTTTGTTTGGTATTCTTAATTGACTTTTTTGGTTTTTTAGCTTTGGAATAGTAGATTTTTTTTGTCTTTTTATAATTTTTTGTCTTTTTGTATTTTTTGACTTTTTTTTTTGTTTGTCTTTTTGTGATTATTTAGCCCAAAATGATAACCAAACACCACCTAAATTTTTAAGATTTATTTGAGAAAATTATTATTATTTTTTTATTTTTATTGAAATTTTTTAATATTATAAATATATATTTTTATTTTTAGATATAATTAACATAAATATATTTAAAAAGTCTAATATTTGTAAAAGAAAATTTTAAACAATTCATTAAATACCAAAATATAAATATAATATATATAATTTAGCATATTTTGGTATTTATATATTTATTGATTTTTTAAAATATTTTTTAAAAATATTTTACTTTTTAGATATATCTAAATAAGGTATTTCTAGAAAAGTAAAAAATTACTTAAAATTTTAAAAAATATTCATTAAAAAAAACGCGAAAGATAAAAAACTTAGGTTGCGTTTGGTAGAGTTTTGCAAATATGATTTGAAAGTATGAGTTATATTTTGAGTTTGTGAGTTGTGGAATTATGATTTGAGCATAGAAAATTTGTTTGTTATGGTTTTTGAATATAGTGTTGAATTGAGTTTTGAATTGAGTGTGGAATTGAGTTTTTGAAAGTTTGATTTGACATGTGAAGTAAAATTTTTTTTTTGATTATGAGTTTTGGAAAGAGTTTTCAAAACTTATTTCAAATTATTATAACTCATAACAAAACACACTACTTTCATACTATTGAAAATTCTGATCAACACTCATAACCAAACTCTTTTTAAAATTCCATTAAAAAAATTATTGTTAACTGAATATAACATTAATCATTTTTTTAATTGAAAATACTACAAAGGAAATAATTTTTTTCAAAATAAATATTCAAAAAATTTAAATCATAAATATTTAAATAATTTAAATAAACTAAAAATTTAATAAGTAAAAATTTAAAATAAATATCAAAAATTTAAATCGTACAAATTTAAATAATTTAAATATTTAAAAAATTTAAATAATTTAAAATGTTAATATTTTAATTTAAAAACAACTTTACACTCAAATCGTAACCAAACACATAAAACAAAACTTAATTAAGAAATTATTTTTAAAACTCATAACTAAACACATAACTCGAAACTCCATACTACTTTCACAACTCTACACTCAAATCGTAACTAAACACATACAAAAAAATTAAAATATTAATATTTTTATAAAATAGAGTTTGAATTTATTTTATAAAATATTTTAAAATTTAAAAAATTAAAATTGTAATATTTTGAAATAAAAATATTAAAAATATTTAAAAAATTTAAAAAATTAAAAAAATCGTAACATATTTAAATATTAAAATATTTAAAATCTTAACAAAATTAAATATTTTAAAAATTTTAAAAATATTTAAAAAATTAAAATATTGATTTGAATTGAGTTTTGAAAAGAGTTCTTGAATTATGTGTTTGGTTATGAGTTTTGAAAAATAATGATTATGTTTTGAATTGAGTTTTGAGAAATGGGAGTAGAATTATGATTTGAAAGCTCCAAACAAACAACACACTCAAATCAATGGGTATAATTATATTTTGAGAGGCTTACCAAACGGAGCCTTAATTTCTAGAAAATTGAAATTAAACACACTAATAATTTCTCAGTGGACCCAAATGATGACAAAGGAGCCTAAATTACCAATAGATCTTAATAGTTGGATTTAATTCTGATCAAGTCTTAATGAAAACAAGTCCTAATAAAATCGTTGTTAAAAATAATTTTTTGTAATGTTTTTTTACATGTTTAGCTAAAAATTGACAATTATTGACTTTATGATTTTTATAAATTGTATCTAAAATTTACAATTAGTGATATTTTTTGTGATAAAATTTTCAAACCATCACTGATAGTTGAAACTAAGTAATGATTTTTTTTTTAAACTATCGCTAAAATTTATAATTAGTGACACTTTTTGTGATAAATTTTTTAAATTATTGTTAAAAATTAACGATTAATAACATTTTTTAATAATATTTAATAAAAAGTATCATTAATTCTTAGTTGAAAATAAATCCACAACGTAAACTCCCGTTTAATTGTATAAATAAGGAAGGAATGTCAGTACTTCGATCCTTTGTCCCAAAGGAGTACCAACTCCCTCTCCCTGTCTTCTCCACTTAACCCTCTTTATATATATACAATATGTGTTGTTAATGGCAAATCCCTCCCTTCAATTTATATATATATACTGTTAATATATACATATATATATATATATATATATATATTGTGTTGTTAATATTAGAAGAGGAGAAAGAGAGTGGTTCGGCCCAATCTCTCGTCGCTGGACATACTCCGCCACTGACGGGGATCTTGTTCTCTTCTTGCTTGTTCTTGAGGGAGATGGGGAAGATAGCCAACACTTTGAATGGGTTGAAGCCAGCATTATGCCTCTCGCTCTACTCCTTGAAAGGTCCTCCATCTATACGCTTCTCGATTTTTATTTTTATTTTTATTTTTATTTTTTTTGATAACAGGTTTTGATCATTTGAATATGCATATATACATGTTTTCTTTTTTCTTTTTATTTTAGAAAATATGGAAAGTTATTTAGTTTTGTTCCTTTACTATTTGGTTGTATTATTTCCGTCGATCTTTTTTTTTTTTTTTTTTTTTAAGCAGGTTTTGATCATTTGAATATACATATATACATGTTTGTTTTTTTTTTCTTTTTATTTTAGAAAATATGGAAATTTGATTAGTTTTGCTCCTTTACTATTGGCTTGTATTATTTCCGTCCCTGTTTTGATCTTTTTTTTTTTTTTTAACAGGTTTTGATCATTTGAATATACATATATACATGTTTATTTTTTTTTCTTTTTATTTTAGAAAATATGGAAATTTGATTAGCTTTGCTCCTTTACTATTGGATTGTATTATTTCCGTCCCGGTTTTGATCTTTTTTTTTTTTTTTTTTCAGCAGGTTTTGATCATTTGAATATACATATATAGATGTTTGTTTTTTTTCTTTTTATTTTAGAAAATATGTAAATTTGTTTAGTTTTGTTCCTTTACTATTGGGTTGTAACTTGTATTATTTCATGAATATGCAAGAGAAATAAAAAACTGAAAAACAAAGTGAATTTAACTTATATGTATTTTTGTGTTTGTTGTAATATTGTGGATTTTTTTTTTTTTTTTTTATATGAGTTGATTTGTGATTACAGGAGACGACCAAAGTTAACATGAAAAGTCACGTGCCAAGCTTGTCTTTGTGGTTTGCTTGGGTAAGCTCAATCTATATCGATATCAATATCTATCATTATATATATTGAATAATTTAGAAATTAGTGGACTCAATATTTATATCAACATGACCTTTACTTAATCCTCATTTTTCTATGAAAGCATCACTAACACATACGTTCCCCATTTTCCCCCAAACTGCCGTGAGCTTGTCTCCCTTCCCATTTTGATTTTTTTTAAAATTTTTTTATGTTAATTTCTTCCATGGAAGAGCTTGCTAAGATTCCTCACACAAATACCTATCAACTCATCTAGCTTCCTCTTGTATTTTTCAAACTTTGGTTAGAATTTTGGTGCTCAAACCTCTTGAAAGATTGGATTTAAATCTTCTTGTGTGACATTACTCTCTTTTCATCATCTCCTCTTCATCATCTCCTGTGATAAAATAGGGTGGGGATTTCATCTCTTTTATTTAAAATGTATAGAAAGCATTTTAGTACTCTCATATCTGACGACATAAAGTTGGGTGGTCATGCTTAACAATTAAATTTTTTACGGACTTGCACGTGTATCTATGTTAATTATATCATACGCTCTTTTTGAGTTTTGTTATTATTTTGGGAGTTGGCATGTAAACTTAACTAGTTTGTTTTTGAACTTGTAAAATTAATTAGTTAAAATGTAGGGATGTAAAAAAAATCGATAAAACAGGCCGATCAATCAAAATTGATTGAAATTTTAATTTTTAGTATGTTTTTCATAACAGACGGTCTGTTTTGATTTTGAAACTTTTTATACCGATACAAATCGAACCGACCAAATATTATATTTAAATATTTTTATATTATAATTTCTTGAACATTATATGAGAAATAACTAATATAATACACTTTTGTGATAAAAATTAGGGAGAAAAATATTTGTAGAGCAATTTTCATATATTTTCTTCATTTATTTCTATAAAATTCTATAATCTATATAAAACCTTTTAAATTTCATGTAAATTTCTCTTCTACATCAAAACAAACAAAACCGATAAAACCGAACTATAGCATATGGTTTGTATCGGTTTCTCAATAATAAAATCAAAAGAATCGATTCGATACTAAATATACTCTTAGTACTGACCGAACCGAACCGTCCATTACCATACACCCTTATCCACACGTGTAAATTTATTTGGACATTAATGTAAATTGCATTTGGGGGTTGTGAGTTCATTCGTTGCTTTTAAAGACTAAATGTTAATTATCTTTAATGTATTCATATTTTATTTTAAGCAATTGGTATGAGATTGAGCTTATGGATATTGAAGTTGGTGAAAAAACAGTATTTTCATTTAAATTCGTTTTGAATTAGATTTTGTAGCTAATAAAATATTTTGGAGTTGTTTAATTCTTAAATGTCACTTTCTTCTAAAACTAAATTTTATTGGGTTCAATCACCCTAATTATAATAAATTAGTAATAATCCACCAACTTATAAAACAGGACGTGAGAATAATTCTTTGCAATAATATTTATATAATAATCTTGTAATAATTAATATTTTAAAACTTATATTATCTATCTAAACTATTATTGTTTTGGTTTTGGGCTTAAAAAATATTAATTATTACAAGATTATTATATAAATATTATTGCAAAGAATTATTCTCACGTCCTGTTTTATAAGTTGGTGTATTGTTACTAATTTATCATAATTAGGGTGATTGAACCCAATAAAATTTAGTTTTAGAAGAATGTGACTTTTAAGAATTAAACAACTCCAAAATATTTTATTAGCGACAAAATCCAATTTAAAACCAATTTAAATGAAAATACTGTTTTTCACTAACTTCAATATCCATAAGCTTCATACCAATTGCTTAAAATAAAAATGAATACATTAAAGATAATTAACATTTAGTCTTTAAAAGCAACGAATGAACTCACAACCCCCAAATGCAATTTACATTAACGTCCAAATAAATTTACACAGGCTGATAAGTGTGTAAATGGTATGGTTCGGTTCGGTCAGTATTAAGTATATTTAGTATCGAATCGATTCTTTTGATTTTTATAATTGAGAAACCGATACAAACCATATTGCTATAGTTCGGTTTTGTCGTTTTGTTAGTTTGATGTAGAAGAGAAATTTACATGAAATTTAAAAGGTTTATAATAGATTATAGAATTTTATATAGAAAATTAATGAAGAAAATATATGAAAATTGCTCTACAAATATTTTCTCTCTAATTTTTATCACAAAAGTGTATTATATTAGTTACTTCTCATATAATGTTCAAGAAATTATAATATAAAACTATTTAAATATAATATTTGGTCGGTTCGATTTGTATCGGTATAAAAAGTTTTAAAATCAAAACAGACTGTCTATTATGAAAAACATACTAAAAATTAAAATTTCAATCAATTTTGATTGATCGGCCTGTTTTATCAATTTTTTTTACATTCCTACATTTTAACTAATTAATTTTACAAGTTCAAAAACAAACTAGTTAAGTTTACATGCCAACTCCCAAAATAATAACAAAATTCAAAAAGAGCGTATGATATAATTAACATAGATACACGTGCAAGTCCGTAAAAAATTTAATTGTTAAGCATGACCACCCAACTTTATGTCGTCAGATATGAGAGTACTAAAATGCTTTCTATACATTTTAAATAACAACAATGTTAGGTATCATGAAATTTTTTTTATGAAAACTTTATGACCTTTGGATTACACTTACAATAAAGTACCACACACTAATCAAGGTAATCTAAGAATCATAAATCTTTCATGATGATTTTCATGAAAAAATTTTCATGATCCCTAACTTTTTCTTTTAAATAAAAGAGATGAAATTCCACCCTATTTTATCACAGGAGATGATGAAAAGAGGAGATGATGAAAAGAGAGTAATGTCACCAAGAAGATTTAAATCCAATCTTTCAAGAGGTTTGAGCACCAAAATTCTAACCAAAGTTTGAAAAATACAAGAGGAAGCTAGATGAGTTGATAGGTATTTGTGTGAGGAATCTTAGCAAGCTCTTCCATGGAAGAAATTAACATAAAAAATTTAAAAAAAAAAAATCAAATGGGAAGGGAGACAAGCTCACGGCAGTTAGGGGGAAAATGGGGAACGTATGTGTTAGTGATGCTTCATAGAAAAATGAGGATTAAGTAAACAAAAATACTACAGACCCCAAAAATTTCTACAAAAGTTTTACCTCTCACATGGGTGTGGGACTCACATGGGACCCACATTGTGTGGGTCCCACACCCATGTGAGACATTTGGTAAAACTTTTGATAGAATTTTTGGGGTCTGTAGCATTACTGTTAAGTAAAGGTCATGTTGATATAAATATTGAGTCCACTAATTTCTAAATTATTCAATATATATAATGATAGATATTGATATAGATATAGATTGAGCTTACCCAAGCAAACCACAAAGACAAGCTTGGCACGTGACTTTCCATGTTAACTTTGGTCGTCTCCTGTAATCACAAATCAACTCATATAAAAAAAAAAAATCCACAATATACAACAAACCAAAAAATACATATAAGTAAATTCACTTTGTTTTTCAGTTTTTTATTTCTCTTGCATATTCATGAAATAATACAAGTTACAACCCAATAGTAAGGAACAAAACTAAACAAAAATTTACATATTTTCTAAAATAAAAAGAAAAAAAACAAACATCTATATATGTATATTCAAATGATCAAAACCTGCTGAAAAAAAAAAAAAAAGATCAAAACCGGGACGGAAATAATACAACCCAATAGTAAAGGAGCAAAGCTAATCAAATTTCCATATTTTCTAAAATAAAAAGAAAAATAAACATGTATATATGTATATTCAATGATCAAAACCTGTTAAAAAAAAAAGAAAAAAGATCAAAACAGGGACGGAAATAATACAACCCAATAGTAAAGGAGCAAAAACTAATCACATTTCCATATTTTCTAAAATAAAAAAAAAAAAAACAAACATGTATATATGTATATTCAAATGATCAAAACCTGTTAAAAAAAAAAAGAAAAAAAGATCGACGGAAATAATACAACCAAATAGTAAAGGAAAAAAAATAACTTTCCATATTTTTTAAAATAAAAAGAAAAAAGAAAACATGTATATATGCATATTCAAATGATCAAAACCTGTTATCAAAAAAAATGAAAATAAAAATAAAAATAAAAACCGAGAAGCGTATAGATGGAGGACCTTTCAAGGAGTAGAGCGAGAGGCACAATGCTGGCTTCAACCCATTCAAAGTGTTGGCTATCTTCCCCATCTCCTTCAAGAACAAGCAAGAAGAGAACAAGATCCCGTCAGTGGCGGAGTATGTCCAGCGACGAGAGATTGGGCTGAACCACTCTCTTTCTCCTCTTCTAATATTAACAACACAAATATATATATATATATATATATGGATATATTAACAGTATATATATATATATATAAATTGAAGGGAGGGATTTGCCATTAACAACACCACTACAAGAAAATACATGTTTGGCGACCACTTTTAGCTACCAAAACAAATTTAGTCGCCAAAAGTGTGGGAATTGGCTACCAAAATTAATTTTAGTCGGCAAAAGTCAACTTTTTAGCTGCTAATTTTTTTTCGTAGGGGAATGTTGATTATTGGCGACTAAAAAAAATTTAGTAGCTAAAAATATTACAATTGGCGACTAAAATAACTATAGTCGGCAAAAATCCCAGAAATTGGCGACAAAAAATAAATTTGGTCGCTGTAGGTGCACATTTGGCTACTAAAACCTTTGGTCGGCAAATGTAAAATAAAAAATTAATTTTTACCTTTTGCCGACTAAAATTTTAGTCACCAAAAGTTGATTTTCAGCGACGAAATATAATGTTAGTCGCCGTTGGTGTACATTTGGCTACTAAAACCTTTGGTCGGCAAATGTAAAATAAAAAATTAATTTTTACCTTTTGCCGACTAACCTTTTAGTCGCCCAAAGTGATTTTCAGCGACGAAATATAATGTTAGTCGCCGTTGGTGTACATTTGGCTACTAAAACCCTTGGTCGGCAAATGTAAAATAAAAAATTAATTTTTATCTTTTGCCGACTAACCTTTTAGTTGCCCAAAGTGATTTTCAGCGACGAAATATAATGTTAGTCGCCGTTGGTGTACATTTGGCTACTAAAACCCTTGGTCGGCAAATGTAAAATAAAAAATTAATTTTTATCTTTTGCCGACTAACCTTTTAGTCGCCCAAAGTGATTTTCAGCGACGAAATATAATAGTCGCCGTTGGTGTACATTTGGCTACTAAAACCCTTGGTCGGCAAATGTAAAATAAAAAATTAATTTTTATCTTTTGCCGACTAACCTTTTAGTCCCCCAAAGTGATTTTCAGCGACGAAATATAATGTTAGTCGCCAAGAAATGAAAATAATTGGGGGGAAACATATCAAAATTTTGGAGGGATTTATCAAGCCCCCAAATCTTCAACACATTTCATTCTCTCTCTCACTGTGACCCTTGGAGACTCCCCGACGAAGCTAACCCTCCAAAACCCATCTCCGATTTTCACTCTCCTCTGTCCCAACTGTAAATTTTTTGTCTAGAATGGACTTGGAAGAAGAGTACGATCCAAGCTACAACGATGAAGACGAAGATGAGATCACTCAAGAAGACGCTTGGGCTGTAATCAGTGCTTACTTCGAAGAGTAGGGTCTGGTTCGTCAACAACTCGATTCCTTCGATGAGTTCATTCAGAACACTATGCAAGAAATTGTTGACGAGTCCGCAGATATCGAGATTCGACCCGAGTCACAGATATCGAAATTGTTGACGGGTCTGGTTCATAAAATAGATTTTTAAAATCAAACCAATCATTAGCATTTCTTTCTTTTCCCCTGATTGTTTGATTTGGTTTAACAAATTTGGGTTTTGGATGATAGGGTTTCTGCGATAAAGAGACAAACAAGAGGCTTCTGCAGAAGAACAATGGGAGCATCAAGCGTGTGGTCATGGATCTTATTGCTGGGGAGAAGATGTAATCCAAGAGGCTTCTTATTACCTTTTCAATAGTATATATACTATATATATATATAATAAATGGAGTAGCTGCAGGAACATGTTATGAGCCTTTTGGTTTTGTTTTTGTTTTCTTGGCTACTTCCTCTAGTAT
Organism: Camellia japonica; assembly: GCA_030407325.1. Lineage (NCBI taxonomy): Eukaryota > Viridiplantae > Streptophyta > Magnoliopsida > Ericales > Theaceae > Camellia > Camellia japonica. The sequence continues at coordinate 11,940 of JAPPVO010003960.1, read as the reverse complement.
GTCTATAACTAACTAACCTGTGAAGAAGTTTGGATTTGAACCTAGTAAATAAATTGCTTTGTTTATATGTTTTGGGAACTAGTATGATATGAAAGATGTTTTCCTTTTATATTTTCTTGTTTCTTTGTCTTGCTTCTTGTTATGTCTCTGGCGTGAGTTATATTTTGTGTTGACTGGGATCAAACTCTGTCTGCATCATGTTTTGCTTTGTGAGTGACTATTTTCTTGTGATTCTTGGCTTGTTATGCTTTTATATAGAGAGATGCTATTTAAATATTTCACTACTTTGTTTCAACTCTTAGTGTTCATTGATGCAATGAAAGTCACTTTGTTTCAACTCTTATTGTATTGATGTAATAAAAGCTGTGTAGTACCCATTATATTTAATAAATAGTGGGGCTTATCATATAAAATCTTGGTAGTAGGATTAGTTGATTGCTATAAAATTATGCATGTGTTCGTGATATGGCTACCTCAGTATCTTGTTTCATTGGGAATGTCTTCAATAGCTGTTTTGAGTAGTAAATATGTTTCTGAGTTTATTCAGGTTGTTAATCCTCTGTACTAGGATGGGTAGTTAGCCTTGAACTACTATTTTTTTCCTCGAGTTTTTGAAATGTCTTGATGGTTCATTATTCGGTAAGTTTGAAGATGAGAAGAACCCAAGTGATTTTGAAACTTACATTTAGTTTTTTGAACCTCAGCTATCTTCTTTTTCCCTAAGCAGGGGTCGCATATTCAAAACACATAGTGCACTTGTATTCTTATCATGGTGACAGTAAAATTCAGAAACGCTTGGAGGTAGATTTCTGATGGTTTTCTCTTTTGCTAATATTTCTTTTTAGAGTTCTATATTTGCTTCTAATACTGACTTTTATTATCTAGATTGATGCCCATGTTGGTGGTGTAAATGATCTCGCATTCTCTGAACCAGATAAGATGCTTTTTCTCATAACCTGTGGTAATGACAACTTCATAATGCTGTTTATATTTTCATTTCATAATGCTGTTTACACAGGTTGGCCTCACTAATATATATACATATATTACACAGATTTGTTGAAGTTTTTTTGTTCACATCTACATTTTTTTTTGCTCACCAACTGTTCGAAATCAAAATTCTGTTTTATGGAAAATGGTTGCAATTGTATTGGTTGGGTTATTTTCACACATTTTTAAGGTTTTTAAAATTCAGGAAATGTGCCTGTAAAATTCTTTGAACATGTTTTTGGGGGAAATTACTCTATTCATGAAATTGTGTTAAGGGGAAAAAATTGAGTTCAAGTCTGAAATTCTATTATTTAGATGCTGAATTTTCATTCCGCAATGAACTTATTTTATACATTATTGATTCAATGTTTGGGATGAAGGTGGCTGCTCAATGAACTTACTGATGATGTTAATCAAGTCTTCCCCCTTTGCGGAAGTTCAAAGCATTATTATATGCTGCAAATTTCAGGTAACCCCATGAGTTGTTCTTTCCATATAGTGCATACCATGGCCTTAGATAGCTAAATCCTTTGCTTAAAATGATTTTTTTGACAATACAGAATTCAATTGGATGAAATTTTATACTTATTTACATTGCAATTTTGACTGCCTGGCTTTTGATTAAATTATTTATTTTGCAGTATGAAACTGATTTGATAAGCAAATACTTAAGCGACAACAATATTCAAGCAATGGTTAGCCTCTCATATACTTTCTTGATTCAGTTGAATCATACATGGTTTCTTACATATGAAACTAATTTATTCTTTACTGTAACTTATCTGAACTTGTCAAAAAAAAAAAAATTAATAATAATAATAAGGAGTTACCACAGTGGTATACCCTCAAAGGATCGAAGGTTGTTGCAACTGTGGCATTTGGCATGGGGCTTGACAAGATTGTTTTATTTTATTTTTCTGCACCCCCCCAACATAATTAATTGATGCTCAAAAGTTGTAGTTATTAAAAAGTTGGACAGTCAGGTTTCTCTACCAACAGCAGGGTAATCATATCACATGAATCATGTTGATATCTTGGTATGAATTTCGATAGTCATCAAAGAATGAGTTGGCAATGAACTGAATCATGTTAATTAATCATGTTGATATTGTAGTTATTAAAAAAATATGTCGTGATATAAAACACTATAAAGAATGAGTTTTTTTATTTTATTTTGGAACACTTGGTGCTCGTCAAATTTCTATTATTATGAAAATTCAATAGTGATAATAAGAAAATCTGGTAATCTGAAAATACTGAATAACTGTGTGTGCATAATATGAAACTTCTATGAAACTTCTATTCTATATCGTCCAGAAGTGCCACTACACGCACCGAACTAATGATTTTTTTCCCCTTTTTTGCAGATGTTTTTGGACATACAAATGTGGATATGTTTTTGTTGACAAGTACGGGAGGGCATTGTTTTTATATCTCTATCCGTATATATAGTGGTTTGTACAAAGTATTTTTTTGGTAGAGTAAATATCAGCTAATTTGGTAGAAATTAACATAGCACGTGGTACAAAATAGTTTTGTGGCAGTACAGAATATAATTTTTGTTGTGGTAAAGTTGTAGGAGTACAATTAATTGTGGTATTCCAGTATTATGTATGTACAATAAATTATTGACGTGGGATTAGACTTGGTTCTTATGAAATTTGTAATATATATGTAAGTGGACGTTCAATATTAATTTTTTAGATGGTTGGAACTGAAATGTGTGTAATCGTTGTTGAATGCTTGATAACATATTTACCGTTGATGGATTATATTGTTTATACAGGGTACATGTTGTATTAATAATGGATACAGGTAGTTTAGAAGTTTTTATTTTAAAAAAATAAAAAAAAACGTTAAAGTATTTGGCCACCAAATATTTTGGTAGCTAAATACGTAAGCAAATGTTTTGGTGAGGAGGCTTTTGGCTACGAAACTTTTAGTGGGCAAAAGTAAAATTAAAATTATGGTAGCACTTTTAGTGACTAATGCTTTAGTGGCGAAAACATACCTTTTGCCGATTAAACCAAAATTAGTAGCCAAATGTGTACTTTCGGCTACCAATTATTTAGTAGCTAAAAGTGATACCTTTTGCCGACCAAAACAAGTTAGTAGCCAAAACCCTCATTCGGCGACTAATGATTTAGTGGCAGAAACATACCTTTTGCCGACTAAACCAAAATTAGTAGCCAAATGTGTACTTTCGGCTACCAATTATTTAGTAGCTAAAAGTGATACCTTTTGCCGACTAAACCAAAATTAGTAGCCAAATGTGTACACTTTCGGCGACCAAACAAAGTTTAGTCGCCAATACTATCGCCGACAGGGCAACGGCGACGAGCTGAGCGACAAAAAATTTTGGTCGCTAAATCCTTTGGCGACTAAATTTTTGACTTTTGGCGACCAATAATTTGGTAGCCAAAAGTGACATTTTTTGTAGTGCACATATGTGTATATATATATATATAAAGAGGGTTAAGTGGAGAAGAAAAGGGAGAGGGAGTTGGTACTCCCTTGGGACAAAGGATCGAGGTACTGACATTCCTTTCTTATTTATTACAATTAAACGGGGAGTTTACGTTGTGGATTTATTTTCAACTAAGAATTAATGATACTTTTTACTAAATATTATTAAAAAATGTTATTAATCGTTAATTTTTAACAATAATTTAAAAATTTTATCACAAAAAGTGTCACTAATTATAAATTTTAGCGATAGTTTAAAAAAAAAATCATTACTAAGTTTCAACTATCAGTGACGGTTTGAAAATTTTGTCACAAAAAATATCACTAATTGTAAATTTTAGATACAATTTATAAAAATCATAAAGTCACTAATTGTCAATTTTTAGCTACACATGTAAAAAATCGTTACAAAAAATTATTTTTAACAACGATTTTATTAAGACTTGTTTTCATTAAGACTTGATCAGAATTAAATTTAACTATTAGGATCTATTGGTAATTTAGGCTCTTTTGTCATCATTTGGATCCACTGAGAAATTATTAGTGTTTAATTTCAATTTTCTAGAAATTAAGGCTCCGTTTCGTAAGCCTCTCAAAATATAATTATACCCATTGATTTGAGTATGTTGTTTGTTTGGAGCTTTCAAATCATAATTCTACTCTCATTTTTCAAAACTCAATTCAAAACATAATAATTACTTTTCAAAACTCATAACCAAACACATAATTCAAGAACTCTTTTCAAAACTCAATTCAAATCAATATTTTAATTTTTTAAATATTTTAAAAATATTTTAATTTTGTTAAGATTTTAATATTTTAATATTTAAATATGTTACAATTTTTTTAATTTTTAAAATTTTTAAATATTTTTAAATATTTTAATTTCAAAATATTACAATTTTAATTTTTTAAATTTAAAAATATTTTATAAAAATAAATTCAAACTCTATTTTATAAAATATTTTTAAATATTTTAATTTTTTTGTTATGTGTTTGGTTACGATTTGAGTGTAGAGTTGTGAAAGTAGTATGGAGTTTCGAGTTATGTGTTTGGTTATGAGTTTTAAAAATAAATTCTTAATTGAGTTTTGTTTTATGTGTTTGGTTACGATTTGAGTGTAGAGTTGTTTTTAAATTTAAAATATTAACATTTTAAATTATTTAAATTTTTTGAATATTTAAATTATTTAAATTTGTACGATTTAAATTTTTTGAATATTTATTTTAAATTTTTACTTATTAAATTTTTTAGTTTATTTAAATTATTTAAATATTTATGATTTAAATTTTTTGAATATTTATTTTGAAAAAAAATTATTTCCTTTGTAGTATTTTCAATTAAAAAATTGATTAATGTTATATTTGGTCAACAATAATTTTTTTAATTGAATTTTAAAAAGAGTTTGGTTATGAGTGTTGATCAGAATTTTCAATAGTATGAAAGTAGTGTGTTTTGTTATGAGTTATAATAATTTGAAATAAGTTTTGAAAACCCTTTCCAAAACTCATAATCAAACAAATTTTTTTACTTCACATGTCAAATCAAACTTTTAAAACTCAATTTCACACTCAATTCAAAACTCAATTCAACACTATATATTCAAAAACCATAACAAACAAATTTTCTACACTCAAATCATAATTCCACAACTCACAAACTCAAAATATAACTCATACTTTCAAATCATATTTGCAAAACTCTACCAAATGCAACCTAAGTTTTTTATTTTTTGCGCTTTTTTTTAATGAATATTTTTTAAAATTTTAATTAATTTTTTTTACTTTTTTAGAAATACCTTATTTAGATATATCTAAAAAGTAAAATATTTTTTAAAAATATTTTAAAAAATCAATAAATATATAAGAATACCAAAAATATACTAAATTATTATATATATATATATATATTTATATTTTTGGTATTTAATGAACTGTTTCAAAATTTTCTTTTACAAATATTAGACTTTTTAAATATATTTATGTTAATTATATCTAAAAATAAAAAATATATATTTATAATATTAAAAAATTTCAATAAAAATAAAAAAAAATAATAATTTTCTCAAAAATAAATCTTAAAAATTTAGATGGTGTTTGGTTATCATTTTGGGCTAAATAATCACAAAAAGACAAAAAAAAAAAAAAAAAGTCAAAAAATCACAAAAAGACAAAATTATAAAAAGGCAAAAAAATCTACTATTCCAAAGCTAAAAACCAAAAAAGCCAATTAAAAATACCAAACAAATAAAAAGTCTCAAATTAAAAAAGTCAAAGTGTTGGCTATCTTTCCCATCTCCCTCAAGAACAAGCAAGAAGAGAACAAGATCCCGTCAGTGGCGGAGTATGTCCAGCGACGAGAGATTGGGCCGAACCACTCTCTTTCTCCTCTTCTAATATTAATAACACAAATATATATATATATATATATATATAAATTGAAGGGAGGGATTTGCCATTAACAACACATATTGTGGGGATACATTTTTGAGTACCAACACGTGGCACGATGACGTCGACGTATCAGCCGAGGTTTCACGTGTCCTGGTCGTAACGCCGAGATGATCTCGGCGTGGCCGAGGTTATCTACGAAGACATTGGAATCCGAGATAAGCGGATAAGGGACAAGAGTCCTAGAATGAGGAAAGACTTCAAGATGGATAAGGATAATGTTCTTAGGGAATCTATCCTTATCTCTTGAGGAGTCCAAAGTAAGCACTGAATGGGAGTCCATAGAAGTCAGGCTTCTATCGGGACTAGGATTGAGTTAACTATAAAAGAGAGGCACCCCCGTAGGTCTAAGGTACGCAATTTATATTCTGAATAGTGAGTTTGCACTATTGATTATCTGTGAGAGATATACTGACTTGATCGTCGGAGTGCCCCCGGGTGGACGAACTACCGCCGGAATCTTCTCTTTCTGTTGCAGGTTAGACAGGTGTCATCTTATCTATTCTGCCAGTGCTCTCCAACTGAATACCAAGTTGGTAGTGTGGTCAGATTTTCACCGACACAATTTGGCACCGTCTGTGGGAAAGAAAGTAGAATAGATGGCCAGTAACGGACAGAAGGAAAAGATTGGGGACGACACTCCCGCTGGGAGTGGGAGACCTATTGACCTTGATGTCGAAGGAGATAGGTCCAACACAGAAACTCATGAGCAAACTCACGGAGTAAAAGACGTCGGCCAGACTGGCGACGTACCAAAGAAACCTGATTGAAGCGGGTACTACAACGAAGGCGACCTCCAAGTATGGAAGGACAGGTGCCTACGAAGGGACGAAGAGGTGAAAGAGATGGCAAACAAATTGGCAGACCTGCAATCGGTCGTCAATTTTATGATGCAAAATAACGTCATGCAGCCACCATACCCGCTGTAGGACACGCCGATTCCAGCGGCCAATGCCCAGAAGGGAGGGTAGAAAGCAATCCCAGAAGCCCCCCAGCACACCAGGAGCGAAAGACACTCTCACCGGCCTTCAAGGGAGGTCAGAAGAGGGGAGTTAAGGAAGGAAGAGTCACAAAGGACACAACACACCAAGAAGGCCGACCCCAAAGAACATCGGCATGTTCAAGGGCAGGCACTATGCTTCGACACAACTCATGGAGAAAGATCGAAAAGGGCTCACCACGAGGCCGAGAGTAGTATATCGAAAAGACTGAAGTCGAAAGATAGCCGAGGTCTTGGGCGGAGCAAAGAAGACTTAAGAGATTACCTCAAGAGCAAGCAACAGAACGTTGATGCCCAGGTAACCTCCCCAGATAAGCCGAGGACACCATTCTCGGTAGAGTTGAATAGGTTTGAGGCGCCGAAGAGATTCAGTATGCCGAGGTTTCAAATATACGATGGTAAGTCAGACCCCAACTTCCACGTTGGATTATATTTGAACTCAATGGCATTGTATAGTGGGAACGAGCCGTTGCTCTGCAAAGTGTTCCCCTCATCCTTCGGGGAGATTGCATCAGATTGGTTCCACAAACTACCAAAGGGAAGCGTGAAGACTTGGGAAGGCCTGGCCGAGATGTTTGTGGCCAGGTTCGTGACAAACAAGCTGCAGCCATTAAGGGTGGACGCATTGATGGCTCTGAAGATCAGCAAGGATGAAGGCCTTAGGGCCTATGCAAAAAGATACTATGAGGTGTTCAACCGAATACCCGAGTGTAATCAAGAAGTGGCGGTCGTGTCTTTCAAGAACGGCCTAAAAGACAACTGTCCACTGCGGAAGTCTTTGGCAAAGACATTGCCAAAAAGCATGGAGGAGCTCATGGCAAGAATCGAAAAGTATGCCAGAGCCGAAGAAGACATATTGGGGACCAAGGAGGCAAAGCAAGAGAAAGGAAACGGCTCGCCGAAGTGAGGTCGAGATAACAATGGATCCTTCAAACAAGAGGCAGAACTAAGGGCTGTGCAGGCAGTGACAATTGTGTTCCGAATCCCAATTCACGAAGTCCTGGATCAAATTCGAAACCAGCCCTATTTCAGAACGCCAAAGAGGACTCCAGGAGAGTTCATGGAAAGAAACATTGGTAGGCATTGTGCCTACCACAATGAAGATGGGCATACAACTCAGGGTTGTAGAGCCCTAAAAACACACTTGGAAGACCTGGTGAGACAAGGACATCTGAGAGACCTTGTCGATGAGACCAGGACAAGGAAGAACGGGCAAGATTGCCTCAGGCACCAGCAGCCCCACCTTCCCAGCACAGCAGCCGCAGGCAGGAGGACTTCGGGTAGTCAACGTAATCCACTCGAAGGTCAACGAAAACAAAATCTGAGGAGAGACCCAGAAGGTAAAACACCTACAACATGTCTACCACGTTCGGGAGAAAAGACATCGGGGCAGAAGAGTGCTAGGGACCAATGATAACCTTTACTGAAGCCGACCTAGAGATGGTCCAGCATCTGCATAATGATGCCTTGGTAGTATCCCTCCAGGTTGGGGAGTGCCAAGTGAAACGCATCCTGATTGACCAAGGCAGCTCTTGTGATATCATGTACGTCCGATGTTACAAGGAGCTCGGCCTTCACCCAGATGATATGGAACAATCCAATGGCCCAATGGTTGGGTTCAATGGAACGCCGACATGGCCACTGGGAGTAGTAAGCTTGGAGGTGCAGGCTGGCACCAAGAAGATCAAGACAGAATTCACCATCATTGACACACCCTCCCCTTACAACATCATCTTGGGAAGACCATGGTTGTATGCGATGGGGGTAGTTCCCTCAACATTGCATCAACTATTGCGATTCCCAACAGAGCATGGGATAAAGGAAGTCAGAGGCAATCAGCTGCAGGCGAAGAATTGCTCCATGGCAGTAATGAAATCCACCTGCAGTATACGAGAGCCAGAAAAGGCAAAAATTGAAGATGAGGACGTGGAAGTCCTAGAAAACGTCGGCAAGGAACCAGCCGAGAAGAGCGGAGAGGCACTGAAAAAAATCCTCGTCCAGGATGGGGATGAAGAACGCTTCTTTCTTCTCAGCTTAGGCTTAGCCGAAGAAGAGGAAAAAGAGTTGGAAGCTTTTTTGAGAGCAAATATTGAGGTGTTTGCTTGGACACCTTACGAAATGCATGGCATTGACCCCGAGGTCACTTGCCACAAACTGAATGTTGATAGGTCGGCCAAACCTATAATTCAACGAGCCAGAAGACCGACGTTGATGCACGTCGAAGCAGTAGAGGAAGAAGTAGACAGACTTCTAGAGGCCAGGGCCATTAGAGAAGTTCACTACCCAACATGGCTATCCAATACAGTGGTGGTAAAGAAAAAGAACGGTAAATGGAGGGTCTGCATAGACTTTACCAGCCTCAACAAAGCCTGTCCCAAAGACAGCTTTCCTCTACCCAAGATTGACCAGCTAGTAGATGCCACTTCAGGGTATGGAAGAATAAGCTTCCTAGATGCCTACAGGGGGTACCACCAAATAGCCATGTACCCCCCAGACGAAGAGAAGACTGTGTTCATCACCCCAAAAGGCCTATACTGTTACAGAGTAATGCCTTTCGGGTTGAAAAACGCAGGAGCAACTTACCAAAGGTTGGTAACCAAAATGTTCAAACACCTGATTGGTCGAACAGTAGAAGTCTACATCGACGACATGGTCGTTAAGACCAAGGAGCCTGAGGGTCATCTCGCCGATCTAAAAGCAGTCTTTGAATCCTTAAAACATGTCGGCTCCGACTCAATGCATCAAAGTGTGCATTTGGAGTTGGATCTGGTAAGTTTTTAGGATACTTGGTGACCAGAAGGGGCATTGAGGCCAGCCCAGATCAAATCAAGGCCATCCTAGAGTTGAAGAGCCCAACGTCGGCAAAACAGGTGTAGATGCTAACTGGAAGGGCCGCAGCCCTGAACAGGTTCATAAGCAGAAGCTTAGACAAGTGCAAACCTTTCTTCAACTTAGTGAAGAAAGCCACAGACTTTCTTTCGACAGAGGAGTGCGAAGAAGCATTAGCCGATCTGAAGAAGTACCTGACCACAACTCCAGTTTTTTCGAATCCAGAACTCGGGGAGGAGCTGTTCCTGTACTTGGCAGTTTCAGAACATGCGATAAGTGCAGTATTAATCCGAGAAGAAAAAGGGGAGCAAATGGCTGTTTACTATGTAAGCAAAACCCTAGCCGACGCAGAAACGAGGTATTTACCCTTAGAGAAATTGGCACTGGCTTTAGTAATGGCTTCAAAGAAGTTGAACCATTACTTCTAGGCCCATAAAATTGTGGTACTGACAGAACATCCATTGAAGTCCCTATTGCAGCAGGGAGACTTAACAGGAAGAATAGCCAGATGAGCAATCGCCCTAGGCCAGTATGATATGGAATACAGGCCCAGAACAGCAATCAAAGGCCAGGTTTTCTCTGACTTCGTGGCTGAGTTCACGCTAGAATCCATCGAACATTGGGCTCCGTTGAGCCAAGATAAACGATGTCCAAACAAGCAAGGAGAAGCCTAGCCAAAGACAAAAGAATAAAGGAAAGATGACAAACTCAGACCCTGCAACATTTACATCGGCGACTCTTTTCGATTGTTTGTTGATGGGAGTTCAAACCGACAAGGAGCGGGGGCAGGAGTAGTACTGATATCCCCAGATAGGCAGGTACTAGAACAATCAATTCGTTTGGGGTTCAAGGCCTCAAACAATGAAGCAGAATACGAAGCACTCATTGTAGGACTAAAACTGGCAGCAACAGTACAAGCAGATGAGGTAATAGTTTTTTATGATTCACAACTGATAGTCAATTAGGCAACAGGAGAATATGCAGCCTGAGATGAAAGAATATCGGCATATGCAAAGGAGGTCATCAGGTTGGCAGCCTTATTTCAAAACTATCGACTACTCCAGGTAAACCAAGATGATAACAGCCACGCCGTTGCGTTAGCCAACCTAGCTAGTGCAGTACAACCTGGAAAAGCAAGGATAATAATGATTGACTACTTGTCGGGCCCGAGCATTGAACCAGTAACCACAGAGCGTGAAGCAATGTGCGTAGACATGGGATCAAGCTGGATGGACGCAATTGTTGCATTCCTAAAAGAAAAAAAGCTGCCAGATGACCGCAAGGAGGCACACAAGATCAGATTGAAGTCAGCAAGATTCAGTCTAACAGCAGAAGGACATCTCTACAGAAGGTCCTTCACTGGACCCCTTTTAAGGTGCATACACCCTTTACAAGTCGAAGATTTTTTATATGAAATACATGAAGGAATTTGTGGAAGCCACACTGGGGGCAGATCATTCGCTCATAGGGCCATCACACAGGGGTATAGGTGGCCTTACATGCAGAAAGATGCAGAAGCCTATGTAAAGAAGTGTGAACAATGCCAAAGGTTTGCACCTCTGATACACCAGTCAGCAGCAGACCTAAACCCTGTATCCAGTCCTTGGCCATTTGCCCAATGGGGCATGGATCTGGTCGGGCAACTGCCCCAAGCAACTGGACAAAGGAAGTACTTGTTGGTAGCAATAGATTACTTCACTAAATGGATAGAAGCTGAACCTCTTTGCCAGAATCCGAGATGTGGACGTGAAGAACTTTATTTAGAAGAACATTATTGCAGACAATGGAACTCAATTTGACAGTAAGCTAATCAAGAACTTCTGTGCAAAGTTCAAGATCAAGAACTACTTTTCAACCCCAAGCTTTCCACAAAGTAATGGACAAGCAGAAGCATTCAACAAAGTAATTCTGGATGGGATAAAGAAGAGGCTGCAGGCAGCAAAAGGAAAGTGGGTAGACGAATTTCCCAATATACTCTGGTTATATCGGACTACGCCGAGAAGATCAATAGGGGAATCCCCCTTTGCCATGGCTTATGGCACAGAAGTAGTCATTCCGCTGGAGGTCGGCATCCCTGGGATCAGAACCCAGGGGGTAGAGAACGGGACTAATGATGTACTCTTAGCCCGAGATCTAGATCTTCTAGAAGAACGAAGGGAGAAAGCTACAATTCAGCTTGCAGCATACCAGCAACAGCTTGCCAG
>JAPPVO010003959.1:0-36649 GCA_030407325.1 Camellia japonica | reverse complement strand
GTATCGTCGACCGATGTTAGCCGCAGATTCGTTATACACCCAATTGTAGCGCGGCCCTCTGTGGAAGAAACTCACTGTTGTGAATAAGAAAAGAATATAGCAGAATGCTAGGGGCAAGAACCCGCAACTTCCTGTTTATCCATCAACCACCCAGGGGAGGGATAAAAATGAGAGATTAAAGAATAGAGAGATGTGCGTTAAGAGAAAAAGTGAGAAAAGGGCTTTTTCATGAAAAATAGAGCTTGAGGGCCGAGTGATGTGAGGATCACAAATGAGAGAGGGTGGGAAACACTACCCGGTGAAACAGGCTCCCTGTGCATGTCTGAGTGTCGTGTCTTTTTGTTTTATCTCGATTCTTGTTTTGAGTCGTCTCGAGTGTTACTCGATGTGTTTAGGTTGTTTACCTATCATTTTCCGTTGTTGAGTCTTTTTCGCTGTGTTCGGTCGTAGGCTCAATACCTGGGTAAGAACTCATTTCTTAATTTCAAAATAAAATCGTCTTGTGCTCAGAGTGCTGTGCCATTCTCTACATTTGTGCAAAAAGGGAATTTGTTCTTTCAAAAACTGCAGGGTTCAACCCAGGTCATGTGAGAATAGTAAAATCAGGATCTATCTGAAGCTATATAGGTTCCAGACTGCAAAGCAAAAGAAAAGAGGGAAAATCGAAGCATCTGAGTGTGCTTCACCTCCAGCAAATTCCGTGGGATGTACCCCTTCAAGCCTTGTCAATGCTCCGAAGTATGGGTGTGCCTCTACCTCAAGTTCAAAATGTTTCTGCGGAAGTATCAACTCATGTCTCCGATGCGTAGCTCATTGTCAGTTTGCATGCACGAGTTGTATCCTTTTGGAATCTATTGTGACTCCTCCGAGAGGTAAATTGGAGGTTGCATTCGAATTGGTCTCGTTAAGGCGTGTATTTCCTTATTTGACATTTTATTTCAAACACGCTGTTGAGATTGCATCGAATATGCATTGATTATTGTGCACAGAATGTGTATACACACTCGTCCCACTTGCATTATGCTGCATGTTCCAATTGCATTGTTATGCACCCACTTCATTTGCATCGTGATACACATCCCAGTTGCATTGTTATGCACTCATTTCACTTGCGCTGCCATGCATGTTTCGCCCACATAGTTGTGCGCCTTTTTACTTGCATTGTTGCTCTTTCCTCTCTCGCGTGTACTACGCTGAGAGGTTTCTTTTCGCTTTTTTCCTTTCCTCTCACGTGTACTACGCTGAGAGGCTTTTCTCTTTCCTCTCTCGCGTGTACTACGCTGAGAGGTTTCTTTTCGCTTTTTTCCTTGCCTCTCTCACGTGTACTACGCTGAGAGGCTTTTCTCTTTCCTCTCTCACGTGTACTACGCTGAGAGGTTTCTTTTCGCTTTTTTCCTTTCCTCTCTCACGTGTACTACGCTGAGAGGCTTTTCTCCTTTCCTCTCTCACGTGTACTACGCTGAGAGGCTTTTCTCTTTGCTCTCTCGCGTGTACTACGCTGAGAGGTTTCTTTTCTCTTTCCTCTTTCCTCTCTCGCGTGTACTACGCTGAGAGGTTTCTTTTTGCTTTTCTCTTTCCTCTCTCGCGTGTACTACGCTGAGAGGCTTCTTTTTGCTTTCCTCTTTCCTCTCTCGCGTGTACTACGCTGAGAGGTTTCTTTTTGCTTTCCTCTTTCCTCTCTCGCGTGTACTACGCTGAGAGGTTTCTTTTTGCTTTCCTCTTTCCTCTCTCGCGTGTACTACGCTGATGAGGTTTCTCTTTGCCTTTCCTTCTTCTCTTGCGTGTACTACGCTGAGAAATTTTATCCTTCTTCTCTTGCGTGTACTACGCTGAGAAATTTTATCCTTCTTCTCTTGCGTATACTACGCTGAGAAATTTTATCCTTCTTCTTTTGCGTGTACTACGCTGAGAAATTTTATCTTTCTTCTCTCACGTGTACTACGCTGAGAAATGTTACTCTTTCCTCTCCTGTGTACGATACGCTGAGAGATGTTGTGCTTGAGACTCCGGGTATTCTCGGTAGTCGCTTTTAGCCTTCTTCGCGTAAGGCACCGTGAGAATTGCTTAATTCTCGTACATTTTTTCTGCATGAGATGTAGTTTGGTTCATGTTTACTTGCTTGCATAGCATTCGCTTAAAATGTTGCATTTATTTTGCATAATTGCTTCATTACTTCTTCTTTGCATGATCATAAGTTATGCACTTGCATGTGCATCACTTTGCATCCTGCCCCTGAACTACGCTGGTTTGATTCCTTGCAAAGGGATACGTAGGCAGCCTGCGGGCACAACCATTCATTCATCTGTATTTTGTTTGTCCAAGTCTTCGGCCTTGTCAAAAATGGATCGTCTCTGGCTTGACATTCACTCCTGTCATTGTTGTGACTTTCGAGTTCTGTCAAAGAGGGGCAACTATAGACACCCCATTTTTGACCGCCCTAAGACTTGGGCACTACTGATGGTTTACTTGTTGGAGAGAAAGGTGTGCAGTGCACAGGTTCAGTTTCTTCGGCAAGGAGAGAGGCAAATCTCAACTTCATACCCCATTGTGGACCAAAAATTATTTTTGATGGTTTTTATACCTTAAACCCTCTCTTTCAAAACATTTTTTGAAATAAAATTCCCACGATGTTCCGACGCTTGCATTTCGGTAAATGTTGCGCTTTTCGGTAAACGAGCAAGGACAAAGGGGAGATGAATGAAAGAGAGATGAAATCTTTGAAAAATCTTTCAAAACACCTTACTTAGGGGTTTGAAGTTGAAGAAAGAGAGGAAGAGGGAGAGGGAAAAAACTAGTTTAGGAGAAGTTCAGCATGAATCCGTGTAGGAGAAAGACGAGCGGTCATCGCTAAAACAAGCTTATCTGTCTATACAACTTGAAAAGAAGACTTCCGGGCTTCATTTTGCACTCAAGAATCTATCAAATCCAAGTCCGGGTAGGGGAGATATGGTTGGTTGAAATAGGGGATCAGTCCGGTTGGATCGAATCTGCGCGGCTTCACCAAAAAGGGCATAACTTTTTCCACAGGATGAATTTTAATGCAAGGTTTGCCCCATTGGAAAGATAACTTCCGGGGCTTCAATCTGGACATCCACCGGCACTTTTTGACCTTACCGGCTGCCTACCGGCCATCCATTTATCCGACCGGCACAAAAGATTGTCGGCCGGCCAAAAGTGCCCAGAACTCAGATTTTTGACAGATATTTATCATCCAGCTGCTATACACTGTACCAGATATTTTCAATTGGGATATTTCGACCAAAAGCTCTTATTTTGATATATATAGAGCCTTATATCTCATATGGGAGAGGTGAGAACAAAAAGTCAAGTTTTGGGAGCTTATCACTCCAAAAAAAACCTCTCTCTCTCTAGAAATTTCAAAGCCAAATTTCAGCCCTCTTCCTCTTCCTTTGTGAGGTTTGGATTTTTGGAGCAAAAAACCGGAGATATATAGATACATATCTGATATAGATACATATATCCCACCTCTCTCTCCATATCTCTCTCATTTAACCATCAAATACCCTGTTCTTGGGCCATTTCTTCACCAATCCATAGCACCACCCCTCTACACTTCATTTCAGCATATTGGAGGTCATTTGCAGAGGCTAGGAGCTCATTTCCTTGGATCAAAACCTGCTGGTTTATTGGTCTACAAGGGTAAGCACACTTTTCCCCAAAACTAGCATTTTCTTGGTTCATATCTAAGCCATATTTTCTTACTGTTTTGGGCTCCGACCCTAACTGAAACTAGGTGTATTTTGAGCTATTCTTCATGTTTGTTTAAGGGCTCAACCCTGTTTGAGCCCCCCATTGTGCACTTGTTTCAATACCCTCTTGTATGCCATTATCTTGCATGGTATTTTTAGCATATGTATAATATTTTTTGGGGCCTGATGTAAACTGTGAGTAGGCCTATTTTCAGCCCCTCTACAACATTGTGGAAGGGCTCAACACTGTTTGGGACCTCCATGCATGACTTGCCATTGAACCCCTCTTGGGTCCCCTCTTTTGCATGATTTATTAGGCTGTTGTGTCTCTGTTTTTGGACCTTGGTCCGAACTGAAAAGGGGCTTATTTTGACCCCCTCTCCATGTTCCATTGAGGGTTTGTTGCTGTTTGAGACATATTTTGTATACTTCATGTTGTGTCTCTCTTTTTCCCCATATCTTGCATTGCATTTTGAGCATGTTTGTATACTGATTTGGGGCTTGTCATCTACTTCAAAGCATCATATTTTTGGCTCATCTTCAATTTTGTAGAAGGCCCTTTCTCTTTTTGGGGCCAGCATTTGTGGGTTGTCTCATATACCTCTCTTGGCCCCCATTTTTGTATGCCATTTTAGCCCTGCTTGTGCTTGCTGTCTTGCCATGATTTGTACTAAAAAAATGCTTGTTTTGGGGCTGCCTTGCTTCTTTCTTCATGCTTCATGTCCAGATTATGCACGTTTGATATAGCTATAGGTCATTTCATGTGCCTAATCTTGCATTTCGGGTCCGTTTCATGCACTTAGTGTCATTTCGCTATATTTCGGGGCTGTTTTGCATCATTTATTGCATCCCTTACCATGCCTTATTAGAGTGGCATTTGATGCCTTAGGTTTGGTCCTCGGTTTGCATGCATGCGTGCACGCATTTCGAGTGTCTCATTTTGCCATGGCCACTGATTTTGGCATGCTTGCGAGCCATCCATGTTAGTTTAAGTCCATCGTTGCATGTTGTTGCATACCTTGTTTGCTTACATGTTTAGGTTGTGTGTCTAGTCTACTTTGCTCCTTTGCATGCCCATGTTGCATACTAGATCACATGCCTAGGTTGCATCGCATTGGCATGCATGCCTTGCCTCTTGATCAAGTGATAGAGGTTGGGCTTTATGTGTTTGTTTGGTTTGCATGACATTTGAAATCAAAGTTGCTAACTTGGCTTTTGGGCCATCATGCATTGAAACGCGTGATTGATGGCCCGGGGGTCGAGGGCCATGCTCCCTTGAGTCCATTGCATGATAGGGAGTGTGTCCATGCACACATTTGCTTGAAATTCCATGCCATACACTGCTTGCCCTCTGCTGCTGTCAATTGCAGGTTCTGCAGCAATTTTTGGCCGACCGGCACTGTTAAGTGCCGACCGGCAAAGAATGACTGGCCGATAGCATAATATGTAGCCGGTGATCATATCCTTCGGCCGGTGGTGTTTCTCTTCAGTCGGTGGTGCTCCCCAGTGTTCAGAGAGGCCTCCTTGAGACTTGTGCAAATTTTCAGAGGAGCATGGCAGTGTAAACAGAGGCAACAGTGCTATGGCAACGGGTTTCCGAGCAAGACGGATCGAACATGCATCATTCGCGCATCCCGAGGCGGGGCTGCCGCCTTTTTCCTTTTGCATTTAATTTGTTAATTAAATTAGAAGTTTTGTAATAATTAATTACCTAGGATAGTTGATTTATTATTCGGACTGTATTATTCTTTTGGTCCCTCCGAGCGAGGGCGAATCTGTAATAAGCGTGCGTGAGTGGTGTGTATGTCTTCCAACCCCCACTTCTTTCTTCCCTTTTATTTACCTGCTTATGATGGTAGATTAGGGCACGTTTATTTTAGCATACCTTATGTAATGCATGCGTGCATCCATGCATTTGTTGACATGCATCGGACTCGGTACATCATACAAACTGCATTGTATTTTCAATTCCAAATTGAATACGTGCATCGAATAAATTGCATTTCACATGCCATTTTAGGGTTAGCCGAGCCTATCCTAATCACATTTTGCATGCGATGCATTAGTCACTCTAACATGAACTAGGTCATGCATGTTTGCTAACTAGTTTATTGTTTTGGCTCGGAGTACGATGTAAGTATTTATGTTTTAGCATATCGCATGCGTGTGAATGTTAGCATGACAGCATGATTACCATGTGGCTAAATGCTTATATGAGATAAACTGTTTGAGTGCCTGTGGGTGGAGGTTGGATTGCTTGAGTTGGAAAAACTCGTTGAAATCCGTGTTTTAGCCTACTCGTGAGTAGCAAAATCCGAAACGCTTTCAAACGAGCGGATATGCAATGTTTATTTCCAAATTAGGCAAATCTAGTCTATACTTGTTTGCTGTGCGCATAACATAGTAATTCTAGGCTAATAATTGGAATAAGAGCATGTAATGTTTTCAAAATCGGATATCACGGTTAGTAGAGGCCGGTCTTCGGACGGGCGAAAGGGGGTGCTCATAGCTGACCTTCCCCGATCGGACCCAAGCTCCCGAGCCAAGACAACTTTGGTGATGACGGACACGTGGCCTTCGGCACCGAGTCAGGGTTTCCTAAATTTCCCATTCTAAAATATTTAGGTGGCGACTCTGTATCTGGCAAAGTAGTCCATGTTTGGCACTTCTTTTCAAAAATCTGTTTTTCTCAAAACGATTTGTCGGATTTGGACTCTTTGGTTCAGATGTAGAACCGTAACAAATCGAGTCCGAACTGTAGTAACCCCAATATGAACGGAACGGGACTTAACCCTCCCGGGGCGTTCGGGGACGTCTACAGATGCGCAACACAGCGCGAGTGATAAACTGCACAAAACAGTGCGATGCGGAAAACAGCGCGAGTGATAAACTGCACAAAACAGTGCGATGCGCAAAACATCGCGAGTGTAAACTGCACAAAATAGTGCGATGCGCAAAATAGCGCGAGTGTAAACTGCACAAGACAGTGCGATGCGCAAAATAGCACGAGTGTAAACTGCACAAGACAGTGCGATGCGCAAAATAGCGCCAGTGATAAACTGCACAACACAGTCCGATGTGCAAGAAAGCGCGAGTGATAAATTGCACAAAACAGTGCGATGCGCAACATAGCGCGAGTGTGAACTGCACAAAACAGTGTGACGCGCAAAATACCGCGAATGTAAACTGCATAAAATAGTGTGATGCGCAAAATAGCGCGAGTGATAAACTGCACAAAACAGTACGATGCGCGAGAAAGCGCTAGTGATAAACTGCACAAAACAGTACGATCCGCAACATAACGCGAGTGATAAACTGCATAAGACAGTGATAAACTGCACAAAACAGGGCGATGCGCAAATGAGCGTGAGTGATAAACTGCACAAAACAGGGCGATGCGCAAATGAGCGTGAGTGATAAACTGCACAAAACAGGGAGATGAGCAACACAACGGAAGTGATAAACTGCATAAAACAGTGCAATGCGCAACACAACGCGAGGGTAAACTGCACAAAACAGTGCGATGCGCAAACCTGCGCGAGTGATAAACTGCACAAAACAGTGTGATACACAAAACAGCGCAAGTGATAAACTACACAAAACAGTGCGATGCGCAAAATAGCACGACTGTAAACTGCACAAGACTGTGTGATGCGCAAAAGGCGCGTGTGATAAACTGCACAACACAGTGCGATGCGCAACACAGCTCGAGTGTAAACTGCAGAAAACAGTGCGATGCGCAAAATAGCGCGAGTGTAAACTGCATAAGACAGTGCGATGCACAAAATAGCGCTAGTGTAAACTGCAGAAGACAGTGCGATGCGCAAAATAGCACGACTGATAAACTGTACAAAACAGTGCGATGCGCAAGAAAGCGCACGTGATAAATTGCACAAAACAGTGCGATGCGCAACATAGCGCGAGTGTGAACTGCACAAAACAATGCGATGCGTAAAATAGCGCCAGTGTAAACTGTACAAAATAGTGCGATGCGCAAAATAGCGCGAGTGATAAACTGCACAAAACAGTATGATGCGTAAGAAAGCGCGAGTGGTAAACTGCACAAAACGGTGCGATATGCAACAGAGCGCGAGTGATAAACTACACAAAATAGTGCGATGCGCAACACAGCGCGAGCGATAAACTGCACAAAATAGTGTGATGCGCCATACAGCGCGACTGTAAACTGCACAAAACAGTGCGATGCGCAACACAGCGCGAGTGATAAACTGCACAAAATAGTGCGATGCGCAACACAGCGCGAGTGATAAACTGCACAAAACAGTGCGATGCGGAAAACAGCGCGAATGATAAACTGCACAAAACAGTGCGATGCGCAAAACATCGCGAGTGTAAACTGCACAAAACAGTGCGATGCGCAAAATAGCGCGAGTGTAAACTCCACAAAACAGTGCGATGCGCAAATAGCGCCAGTGTAAACTGCACAAAACAGTGCGATGCGTAACACAGCGCGACTGATAAACTGTACAAAATAGTGCGATGGGTAACACAGCGCGAGTGTAAACTGCACAAAACAGTGAGATGCGTAACATAGCGCGAGTGATAAACTGCACAAAATAGTGGGATGGGCAAAACAGCGCGAGTGATAAACTGCACAAAACAGTGCGATGCGAAAAACAGCGCGAGTGTAAACTGCACAAAACAGAGCGATGCGCAAAACAGCGCGAGTGATAAACTGCACAAAACAGTGCGATGCACAACACTGCGCGAGTGTAAACTGCACAAAACAGTGCGATGCGCAACACAGCGCGAGTGTAAACTGCACAAAACAGTGCGATGCGCAACACAGCGCGAGTGATAAACTGCACAAAACAGTGCGATGTGCAAAATAGCACGAGTGTAAACTGCGGAAGACAGTGCGATGAAAGAAAGCGCGAGTGATAAATTGCACAAAACAGTGCGATGGCAAATAGCGCAATAGCGCGAGTGTGAACTGCACAAAACAGTGCGATGCGCAACATAGCGCGAGTGTGAACTGTACAAAACAGTGCGATGAGCGCATCGAGTGATAAAGTGCACAAAACAGTGCGATGCACAAAATAGCGCGAGTGTAAATTGCACAAAACAATGCAACGCGCAAAAGAGAGCTGGTGATAAACTGCACAAAACAGTGCAGTACGCAAGATAGCGACAGTGATAAACTGCACAAAACAGTGCGATGTGCGTAGCGAGTGATAAACTCCACAAAACAATGCGATGCGGAAAAGAGCGCGAGTGTAAATTGCACAAAATAGTGCGTTGCGCAAAATAGCGCGAGTGTAAACTGCACAAGACAGTGCGACGTGCAAAAGGCGTGTGTGATAAAATGCACAACATAGTGCGATGCGCAAGAAAGCGCGAGTGATAAACTGCACAAAACAGTGCGATGCGCAACACAGCGCGAGAATAAACTGCACAAAACAGTGCGATGCGCAAAACAGCGCGAGTGATAAACAACATATAACAGTGCGATGCGCAAAATAGCGTGAGTGTAAACTCCACAAAACAGGGCGATGCGCAAAATAGCGTGAGTGTAAACTGCACAAGACAGTGCGACGCGCAAAATAGCACGAGTGTAAACTGCACAAGACAGTGCGATGCGCAAAATTGCGCCAGTGATAAACTGCACGACACAGTCCGATGCGCAAGAACGCGCGTGTGATAAATTGCACAAAACAGTGCGATGCGCAACATAGCGCGAGTGTGAACTGCACAAAACAGTGCGACGCGCAAAATACCGCGAATGTAAACTGCAGAAAATAGTGCGATGCGCAAAATAGCGCGAGTGATAAACTGCATAAAACAGTACGATGCGCAAGAAAGCGCTAGTGATAAACTGCACAAAACAGTACGATGCGCAACATAACGCGAGTGATAAACTGCACAAAACAGTGCGATGCGCAAATGAGCGTGAGTGATAAACTGCACAAAACGGGGCGATGCGCAACACAACGCAAGTGATAAATTGCATAAAACAGTACGATGCGCAACACAACGCGAGGGTAAACTGCACAAAACAGTGCGATGCGCAACCTGCGCGAGTGATAAACTGCACAAAACAGTGTGATGCACAAAACAACGCAAGTGATAAACTGCACAAAACAGTGCGACGCGCAAAATAGCGCGACTGTAAACTGCACAAGACTGTGCGATGCGCAAAAGGCGCGTGTGATAAACTACACAACAAACAGTGCGATGCGCAACACAGCTCGAGTGTAAACTGCAGAAAACAGTGCGATGCGCAAAATAGCGCGCGAGTGTAAACTGCAGAAGACAGTGCGATGCGCAAAATAGCGCTAGTGTAAACTGCACAAGACAGTGCGATGCGAAATAGCACGACTGATAACTGCACAAAACAGTGCGATGCGCAAGAAAGCGGCACGTGATAAATTGCCCAGAATCACTATTCAAAACTGAACTGACACCCGCAGACATAACTGATTCTCAACAACACTGATACTGGTGCCCTCAGGCCAGATACCCGAACTTGCAAACTGATATATGCGTTCCCTGCAGAGATACACGCTAAAAGCACATAACAGGTAAAAGAGAGCCAATACACCCCTATGTTGGGGTAAGGTTTCCCTGTCCTATTTTTTCAGGAGCTAGGGTTTCACTACGCACACAGCGGCTTCAAACAACCTATATCGGTAAGCAACCTGTCCTAGTTTGGAATGGTCACTATGGATTCCGAATATGCACTAGGTCGAATGATCGAAAAGGGTGACCCGGTAAAACCAGGGTTTGTGTTCCCATACTGGCAGAGCCCGCAACCGGTTAGCCTTATGGACATGCCTTGACAAGACAAACCTCCGGCAAACCGCTCAGGAATAGCAGATGGCCAACACGGTGTCCTAGGCGCACCAATGCACATGCAATGCAAAGAAACACATAAGTGTAGTCAAAATAGGATATCACGAGTTCGAGTCAAGCTCTCTAAATTCCCCAGCAGAGTCGCCAGAAACTGTAGACGCGCCCTTGGGCCTCACTCTACAGTTCGGACTCCCTGTTTTGTTTGTTTGCGGTTCGTAATCTGAACCAAAGAGTCCAACTCTGGCAAATCGTTTTGAAGAAAAATAGATTTGAAAAGTAGTGCCAAACATGGACTGCTTTGCCAGATACAGAGTCGCCACCTAAATATTTTAAAATGGGAAATTTAGGAAACCCTGACTCGGTGCCGAAGGCCACATGTCCGTCATCACCAAAGTGGTCTTGGCTCGGGAGCTTGGGTACGATCGGGGAAGGTCAGCTATGAGCACCCCTTTCGCCCGGTCCGAAGACCGGCCTCTACTAACCGTGATATTCGATTTTGAAAACGTTATGTGTTCTTATTCCGGTTATTAGCCTAGAATTACTACGTTTGCGCGCAGCAAACAAATATAGACTAGATTGCCTAATTGGAAATAATCATTGCATATCCGTTTGTTTTGAAAAATGCTTTGGAATTTGCTACTCGCAAGTAGGCTAAAACACGGATTTCAACGAGTTTTTCCAACTCAAGCAATCCAACCTCCACCCACAGGCATTAAACAGTTTATCTCATATAAGCATTTAAACCACATGGTAAGCCTACTGTCATGTTAACATTCACACGCATGCGATATGCTAAGGCATAAAACTCACCTAGTATACTCCGTGCCAAAACAATAACTAGTTAGCAAAAAAGCATGCCCTAGTTCATGTTAGGATGACTAATGCATCACATGCAAAGCTGCATCTAGACAGGCTCGGTTGTCCTAAGCATGGCATATGGAATGCTACAGATAGCACGTATTCAATTTGGAGTTGAAAATACAATGCAGTTAGCGTGATGTACGAGCCCGATGCATGTAAGACAAATGCATGGATGCACGCATGCATTGCATAAGGTATGCTAAAATAAATGTGCCTTAATCTACCATCGTAAGCAGGTAGGTAAATAAAGGGAACAAAGAAGTGGGGGTTGGAAAACATACACACACTCACCACACTTATTATAGATTTGCCCTCGCTCGGAGGGGCAAAAGAATAATACAAATTAACTAACTACGCAAGCTAATTAAATATTACAAATTAATAAATTAACAAATTAATTAATCTAAGAAAAACAGTAAACCCCTCGGGGCGAGGGCTCAATGCATGCGCGCTCGGATTCCGCTCGGAATTGCACTGCCATGCCTAGCCTGCCTCTGTTTTCCCTACTTTTGCTCCTCTGAAAACTGCCAAATCCTCAAGGATGCCTCTCTGGACACTGGATGATCCCACCGGCTAAGTAAAATGATCACCGGCACTAGGATGTGGCCCATCGGCACAAAACATATCCACCGGCCATTGATTGACTGCCGGTCGACACTAAATACTGCCAGCCGGCAATGAATTCCTACAGAACCTGCAACTCACAGCAGCAGAGGGCAGAATCTTGCATGGCAGCTCAATTCAAGCAATGTATGCACCAAACACATTCCTTATCATGTTTGTGACTGACTCAAAGGAGGATGTGCCTCGATTCTCGGGCCACCAATCACACATTTTTCATGCATGATGGCCTAAAGAATCGAGGGTGCAATTTCATGTCAAATGAAATGCAAACTAAACAATCAAAGAGCCCAATCCCCATCACCAAATCAAGGGACAAGGCATGCATGTAAGATGCATTGCAACCTAATCATGTTAGCTAGGGATGCAACATGAGCATGTGAAACAAACAATGCAGCATACAAGCACAATGAGGTAAGCGTGCAAGCAAGCAAATGATGGTCTTAAACATGACTTAGGCAACTCCAAATAGGCCTAAAATCAGTGGCCAAAGTGCCTCTAAAATATGAGGGTCAAACACTATACACACATGCACATGCTAGGCACCAACTTAAGCATTGAACAAACACCTTTTAAGCACACTTAAAAGAAGTTAAACATGGACAATTAGCATGCAATATAAGCTCTAAAAATCATGTTAGGATATGGTGCCAAACCAACCCAAATGAGACAAGCATAAGCATGCAAGTATGGCCCAAGTGCTCAAGGCTAGTCAAAGGGCATTGAACTACACTTGACAAGACTTAACATGGCAAGACTTAAGCAACTAAAATCAGAGTTCTAGCACACAAAATCAAGCCCAAAGGACCACTTAGATGGCATCTAAATGGTTTGAATTCAAAGGCATGCATAATGGTCAAAACATAAGGCATACAACACATGCTCTCAAAGCAATAAAGAGGCAACTAAGGCAAACATATGAGCATGCCAAAGGGACTGAAATTACATGTTGGGTGGTTCCAAACCACCAAAATGACGCAAGCAACACATGCTACACATTCACATACTTGAGGTATACAAGCCTAACAAGCTACAAATACAAAGAAGCCATACTAAGCATGCCAAAATCAATCCAAACAACTATGGACAGACCTAAAGCATGGCAAAATAAGCACAAAACATTCATAAGTCTAAGCCTAAATCATGCTCAAACAAAGGCTAACAACCTAAGGCATGTTAAAGGATCAAGGAGGCATTACATGGCATCTATACTAAACATGTATGGAGTACCAAACCACCACACACAACATGATTAAATTATGATATAATAAGCGTGAAATGCAGCCTAGACATGATCAACACATACTTGAACAAAGGCTTCCTTAAGAGACCAAAAATGGTCCCTTTCAAGGACAACAAGGAGAGGGGGGCCCTCCCCTTTTGGAGACTTCAAGGCACCATCCCCACCACTGAAATCCCTCAAGATTTCAGTGGTGAAGAGGCCAAACCCAAAGTCTCGAAACTTGCACCAAAATAGCACAAAATGGGGGCCTTACAAGGCCTAAGAGGGGTCAAACTTCCCCAAAGCACAAAACACTCTTAATAAAACTATCAAGAGGGGCCTAAAAACAGAACTTTTTTGTATTAACACTAAGCACAAAAACAGCTCTAAGATAGGTAGAAATAGGGTACAAAAATGGGGTAAAAGGGACTAGTTTCTCACCCTTGTAGACCACCTTCACAAATGTTGATGTTGTTGCTTCCTTGGGCTCAAATCCAGCCAAGAACACCAAGAACAGGTCCCTAGAACCTCAGTAGCCAAGGGAAGGTGTGATGGTGGGTGCTTGTGAGCAAAAGTAAGACAAAAACACACACACTAAGCTTAAGGGAGAGAGAGAGATATAGGATAGATATACAAACCCTAACCTAAAACCAGAGCTCTCTCTGAGTTGTTTTTCTCTCTAAAAATCCAACCCTAAAGCCAAGGGGGAAGGGCTCCTCTTATAGAGGAGCCAAACTTGTAATGCTTACAAGTTAAGCAATCAAGAAGGGCATCCCTTCATACACGTGTATGGAGGGGAACCAAATGCCAAACAGCTGTCTCAAAATATCTGAAAAAGCAGCTGAACAGTAACCGGCTAGCCAAAAATGTCATTTTGACAAAAATGACTGCCAACCGGCAACAAAGAATGCCGACCGGCAACATATATTGCCGGTGGCAAGAAAAACCAGCCGGTGGCCTCTAGCTAGTGCCGGTGGTGTGTGGGGATGCCTCACAAGGCATTCCCTGCCCCTCCAAGGCAAAACACAAGTGTTTGGTGCAAAACCAGACACAAAACAGTTGAGTTCGGAGATCCTGAGGCAAGGCGCGTAACCGAGAACTCCAAACAAGCACGAACATGGATAATCACCGAGTGTTCAAACGGTGACGTCAAAGTCTTGAGGACGGTCAAAAATGGGGTGTCTACAGTTGCCCCTCTTTGACAGAACTCAAAAGTCATAATAATGACGGGAGTGAATGTCAAAGCCCAGAGACGACCCATTTTTGACAAGGCCGAGGACTTGGACAGGCATGCAAGACAAACAAGGTATGCGCCCGAAGGCAGGGGCAAAATGCAAGACAATGCAAGAAGCCGAGCATAACTTATGATCATGCAAAGAAAGCTGTAATGAAGCACGCATGCAACCGTTATAAGCTAGCATACACCAGACTACACTACAATGCAGAAAGGATGTAAGAGAATTATGCAATTCTCAAAACGTCTCACTCGGAGGATACAATACCTGTGCGGCTCGTCCGGTTGCACCGGCCTCAAATGAGCCGTACATACAATATCGTGCCTGAAAAGAAAACAAACTTCACATGTATGATATTATTAGCAATATGCATGACAATGCATTGACAAATGCAAAATGATATGCAATATATACAAAACTAAGTATAAACAATGCAAATGATAATGCAATGCAATTAAAACAATGCAAACTACATGCAAAGCAATTGAATCATGATCCAATCATGAGCGGTTCGAAACCACACATATGTCAAATAGGTTGGTGGAAGTAACGAGTCCGTCTACCATAGAACGATGTCTGAACTATGAGTGATGTAGACGGACACAAGAACAAGTATTGGGTGGAATGACATAAGTGGGGTGACAACCCACTAGGGAAAAAATAATGATCCTAACGCCGGATGCAATAATTACACTACAATGTAATATAAATGAATATGGCGTGTAGCCAAAACCGTATTTTGCCTAGGAAAGGCATGTACACGTACAAGCCATGTCTAACACAGAAAAGGTGCCGCTACCCTCAAACCAAGTTCATCAAGGAATAGACGCGTACACATGCAGAACTGTGCTTCAACGTGAAAAGTAAGGGCACATACCAGACCAAGCTCAACAAGGAAAGGCGCAAGCCATAGATGGAAGATAATGCAGTGGATGCATGCAACTAAAATGCAATATAGATGGATGTTTACAGAAAATGCATGACATATGCACTATATTACAACGAAATGCATGACATATGCATGGTTTTTTTTGTTTTGGATTTTTTGAAATGCATGACATATGCAATATTTACAATGATGCATGACATATGCAATATTTACGATGATGCATGACATATGCATGTGTTTGTTTTTTTGATTGATTTTTTTGAAATGCATGACATATGCAATAGTATTAATGATGCATGACATATGCGACATTTTAAGCGAATGTTGTACAAGCAAGTAAATATGAACCAAACTACATCTCATGCAGAAAGGATTAAGAGAATTAAGCAATTCTCACGGCGCCTTACACGGAGAAGGCTAAAAGCGACTACCGAGAACACCCGGAGTCTCAAACACAACATCTCTCAGCGTATCGTATGCAAGAGAGGAAAAGGCAAAGCAAAAAAGAAACCTCTCAACGTAGTACACGCGAGAAGGGAAAGACAAAAGCCTCTCAGCGTAGTACACGCGAGAGAGGAAAGACAAAAGCCTCTCAGCGTAGTACACGCGAGAGAGGAAAGACAAAAGCACGTGACGAGCGAGACCACGCGAGTCACAAAAGGAATGCAAGATACTGCAAATGAGACACGCATGCTAATGCAAATGAAACACGCATGCCAATGCAAATGAGACACGCATGCCAATGCAAATGGGGACATGTGCCAATGGGAATGAGGCATACGTGCCTGTGCAAATGAGGCACACGTACCAATGGGAATGAGGCCAACGTGACACGCATGCCATACGAAAGGTAAAATGATGTAAGTGTGACACGCACGTCACATGGAGTGTAAAATGTAACAAATGAGACACGCATGCCAACGCAAGACAATGCAAATAGACTTAAATGCATAACAACGCACGTGTTTCGGAATACACGACGATGCATGGTAAGGGAGTGTATAACAACGCGAACGATGCGCGAGGCGACGTATGTATTTGAAACGCATGACAATGCTTATAATAAAAATGCAATGACAATGCATACGAGATGTGCATGACAATGCAAGGGGTGCGTGTTACAACGCGTGTAGTACGTGCATAACAATGCAACTGTGAGGCGCATGATGGCGCGATGTAATGCACCAAAGTAGTGCGATGAAAGCGTGCAACGCACACGGGGCAACTTTTGAATCTTGTAGAAGACAAAAGGATACAAAAGGATACAACATTGCATGAATTTGAGTGCCACGCACAGAAGACACGGTCTGAGGTCAAAACGGAGGCCGGTTGAGTGTCGGAGATACACTTTCTTGCACTTTCTTGAGCTATGAAGACCAAAAACCACCCATATTGCCTAAACAAGGCTGTGGGAACATCACCGGCTGAGCTAGGAGGCCACCGGCTGTCCACCGGCTGAAAATAAATTCCATCGGCACAATATTCTGCCGGCCGGCACAAAATGTTGCCGACCGGCAAAAAGTTGCTGAGTCGGGGCAGATTCGACTTTTCACCTCGGGTCTTTTAAAATAGGGTTTCTAAACCCTATTTTCTTATTTCCCTTCCGCCGAAAACCATCTCTCTCTCTCTCTCTCTAGAGCCTTTTTCTCTCCTCATTTGCTCATTTCTTTGTGTTTTCGCGCCTTTTCCGTCGTTCGATTCGCGAAGTTCATCGCGTTTCGGACATTTTCGACCGATTGAAATTTCATTTCGGCGCTCCCTTTGCCATTTCCGCCTTTTTGGGACTTATTCCCCTCGATTTCCTCTTCATTTCCATACCCTTTTCCCATCCCGACCTTTCCGGCCATTTTCCACCCTCCCGGGGGTTGACTTTCGAGTTGACTCTTCGTATTCCGAGCCTATTTTCCTTCTCGACCATTTTCCCGTCATTCTCGATATGGCCGACGACGTTCCACGCGGCGGGACTCCCTCGGATCACGAGATGGATCCCGAGGTCGAGCTCCTCCCGTTGAGCGAGCGCCCATTCGACCTGGCGACCTACCGGCCGGCGATTCACGTTCTACCACCCGACGGACTACGCCAGTTCAGGAGCTTTGACATGGCGTTGGATCCTGAGCTGCTGCTCCCACCTTTCCTCCGGCGCTTCCGAGGTAACTTTCTTTCTCTGCTTTACTTTTCGCGATGTAGAATGTTTAATTGCCGATCATCATAACTGGCTGCATTCTTTAACTGCTTAGTTCCGATATACTGATATACTGCACATTGTAGTTGATTACAAACGCGTTTGCAACTGATTATCTGTTTAAGACTCACACGCGCACACACTGCACTAGCCTTGAACCACTCAAACCACGGCACACACCGTATTTCACTGCAAACACCGACACCCGATAACTGTTTGAATCTGAAAATATGCACGCATGCCACATTTGCACCGAGCCACACAAACACACTGACGCATCACACGTTGTAGTTTACTGTAAGCACACCGGCACCCGGTATCTGTTTGAATCTGATAAACTTGCACGCATGCCAAATTTGCATTGAACCACTCAAACACGCTGACGCATCACACGTTGTAGTTCACTATAAGCACACTGGCACCCGGTATCTGTTTGAATCTGATAAACTTGCACGCATGCCAAATTTGCACTGAATCACTCAAACACGTTGACGCATCACACGTTGTAGTTCACTATAAACACACTGGCACTCGGTATTTGTTTGAATCTGATAAACTTGCACGCATGCCAAATTTGCACTGAATCACTCAAACACGTTGACGCATCACACGTTGTAGTTCACTATAAGCACACCGGCACCCGATATCTGTTTGAATCTGATAAACTTGCATGCATGCCAAATTTGTACTGATTTTGACTCAAACACGTTGACGCATCACACGTTGTAGTTCACTATAAGCACACCGGCACCCGATATCTGTTTGAATCTGATAAACTTGCACGCATGCCAAATTTGTACTGATTTTGACTGTTTCTTCAAAACTGTACATTTTATATTGCTTCATAACTATTTGTTTGAGAATAGGGAGATTCCCATACCATCCGCGGGTATGGGAATACCGTTGCTCGCGAGTGGTACGCTGAGCTTCCTGACGCAGTTCGCCGCATCGTAGACCAGGCTGGCTTCGGCGCCTTTTGCAAGGGACTTTCCCAGCTCACGCATGCTGACCTCTTCTCGCCGCTCTGGTGGAGAGGTGGTGGGACACCACCGATTCGTTCCACTTGTCTGCGACCGGGGACATGACGATGACCCTTATGATTTCTCGATGCTCACCGACATCGGGGTAGGGGGTGATCCGATCCCCTTTGACACTGACATGGATGAGTGGACCGCAGCTCATGTCTACTTGCTTGGCGCGGCACCGCCTCTCGCGCGCCCTAGCTTCGTCCGGTACTCCTGGTTCGAGGTGCAGTTCCGGGTCCAGCCCCTCCTCGTTGATGCAGCCCCGATGACCCCAGACGCCGTGGAGAGATATGCACGCGGCTTCCTCATGTTCCTATTCGGGATGATTATCTTCGCCGACCAGGCGAACACAGTGCCTCTCTGCCTTCTCAGCGCACTGGTGGATGTCAGAGACATTCTGCATTATGACTGGGGTGGTCCCTCTCTGGCCACCCTTTATGGATATATGAGCTCAGCCTCCCGAGGAAGTGGACAGTTGCTCGGGGGTTACTGGCGTGCTTGGGAGGTACATTCTTTTTCTGCCTTTCATTTCCGTTCTTTATTTTCTGTACTCTACACACTGCACATACTGTAGTCTGCTTTACACTTGTTGCATACTGTACACACGGCACACACATACCCTGCTTTACACTGACTGTACATTGCTCACACTGCACACTCTGCACAATACACTGCTCAACACTGCTCACACTGTTTCTGCCTTTTATTCTGTATTCTGCTTTATCTGATAAATGCACTGGTATTTATCTTGCAGCTGTGGGTTTACGCCTACTTTCCTAGGCTCGCTCCTGTACCCGATGCAGAGACCCCTCTGGTCATCCCCTTCTCACGCCGCTTTGATGGAGATGCGCCCGAGGCGCGGGAGACATTCAGCTTCTTCCGCCGCTACTTCGACACCATCACCCCTGCCGAGGTATGTTTTACTTTGCAGTTCATTTAAGCTTCGTCTTTCCACTGTATATTTACAATATCAGTAGGTAACAAACTGTATTTCAATTTCAGATCACCTGGCGACCGTGGGCTCCACTGCCAACGATGATGAGGGATCGGTTCGCCGGTGCCGACGAGACCTCTCGTTACCGGATTCTGCTCGAGGGCCCGGTCTATCGGGCTTGGTACCTGGGTGAGCGTTTCTTGCGCCAGACCCTAGGCTTACCTGAGCAGATAGTCCCGGTGCATCCTCCCGAGCACATGCGGGATACGGAGAGGTTCACTGCCGAGGTGATGGCGGACTACACCATCGGCTGGGAGGCTGACGATTTCCGAGGCGAGGGCGATTACTCAGAGTATGTCCGGACCTTCATCATGCGACCCCTGAGCGGTGGCCACCGAGCAGAGAGAGAGAGACCTGCGGCGCCAGCGGCTGGAGTAGGAGCAGGGGTTGGAGGGGGAGCACCGAGAAGGGCTCGAGTCCGTGGCAGAGGTGGGGTTCAGCGGGGGCGAGGGTCCGGTTGGCCTGTTCTGCCTGCTTCATTGACTTTCTGAGGGCAGGATGGGGCGACCTACCAGATCCCCTTTGCTCCTCCACCGGCTGACCATGAGCTTGTCGGTGTCCCTGACTTGCCTCCGGTACGTATTACTGCATTTTTGTACAGTCATTTCATTTCAGTCTATTTGATATTCCACAGAATACTGATGCATCTGATACTTTCGTAGGCGTCTTCTGGGTACACCCGACAGTCATTGGAGATGAATGCCTCCATGATGGGGATGCTACAGCGGACATTCGACCTCCTAGCCCTCTACAGCGTTCCGGTATGTTCTTCCTAACCACAGCCTCAAACCATATACAAACTGCTTTACATAATCTGATGCATAACACAACATCTGATAAACTACTCACGGCATCTGATACACTGTACTCACATACTGTATTCTGCACTGATTCACTGCTTACGGCATTTACAGACTATACTCATACACTGCATTCTGCACTGATAAACTACCCACGGTATACACAGACTATACTCATACTCTGCATTCTGCACTGATAAACTACTTACGGCATTCATAGACTATACTCATACACTGCATTCTGCACTGATTAACTGCTTACAGCATTCACAGACTATACTTATACACTGCATTCTGCACTGATTTACTGCTTGCAGCATTCTGATGTATTTCCCTTTCTTGCTTTTCAGCCTCCCTTCCCGATTCCTCCGGTGGGTGGTGCTCCGACTGGACCTCCCATTTCTACCCGGGATGGCAGAGTGTATCCCCGCACCAGAGGAGGGCGCACTCATATAGGGAGTAGCTCGCGGGCCCTAGTTCCGGATGACGAGCCTGAGGCAGAGTCAGAGGCGGAGGAGACCGGTGATGGCTCAGACTCGAGCTCAGACGGCGATGCCCCTGGTGGTGCCCCTGGTGATGACGCTCCTGGACCCTCGTCCAGGAAGAGGACTAGGATAGCTTGATGGCCCCAGAGCCGGTTTTTGACATGTGATACAGATTTTACTGTTTTCTTTTTCTTTTCCCTTTTTTTCATTTTCCCCTTTTGTTTAGTAGTTAGGGTACTTTGTACTGTCGCAGGCAGATTTTGTTTTCCCAAAACTTTATGTACTTGAAAAGATGATATGAAATGAAACAAACTTTTTGTCTGAAAAAGTGTTTACATTCGTGTATATTTCATACCTTGCACTGTATTGCATCATATTACACCTCAAATGTAAATGACATTAATCTGTTGTCTGAAAAGTGAATATTTGCACTATGATATCGGATAACCAACCAACTAACAGATGATAATCGGATGACCAACCCACTAATAGCAAATAACTCATACAAACACTCTACTCAAACCGCATAATACAAGCCCATACTCTACTGGGGATCGGTCTGCATACAGCCCATAACACAGCATTCGGTTCATTCTGCACACAACAAACCCTGAACAAATAACCTGATCTGACAAGACGGATCGCAAAACTAACACGGTTGCAGTTGAAATATCCTCGGACGTCCTGAATTTCCCTTTCTTCTCTTGCTTCGTATGAATGTGGAGAATAGCACAGCATTCTGAGCACGAATGATTTTTTGAAATAAGGAAGGGTTTTCAACCGGGGTGTCGAGCCTACCACAGAACACAGCGAGGCAGACTCAAACTAAGAAACAAGAGGCACGCGACCTATCATAACGAAACATACTCGAAAAAGACTCAAAACTAGAATCGAGACCGACAAATCAAAAGACACGACACACGGACATGTTTAAAAAAAGACCTCAAATCTCGAGAAGCCAATTCCTCCGGATATTATTCCCACCCTTTCTGATTTGTGATACTCACATCACTCGACCCTCATGCTTGGTTTTTCTCTCAAAACCCTTTTCTCACTTCTCTCTCTGCTTACACCTCTCTATTCTTTATTCTCTCATTTTTCAAACCCTCCCCAGAGTGATTGATAGGTAAACGAGAGGTTGTGGGTTCACGCCCAACACTGTTAGCTCACGGCCATTTCTTCTGGCGGATGGAGTGCCTTTCCGGCGAGTATGTTGACGGGGGGGAAGACAAAAGACCTGACTCAACTGTGCCCCTAGTTCGTCACTTTGACCATTTTTGTCTTCTAAAACAGTTTTGATCAAGAATGAGAGTCGGATTAACACACTTATTCGATTTCTGATTTGAAAATCATGTGAATCAGGTTGTGAGCACTAAAAATTCTCCTTTTTGGGTCCAAACATGGTCCAATTTTGGAAAATGAAACAGTTTTCGAGAAAATAAGTCAACCTCAGTGAAAATTTTCAAAAACTATTTTTGCAAACAATCAACGCTCAACAAGCGTAGAACTTACCCTCGAGATATGCAACCTCGGATCGGAGGCAATGGAAAATTGCCCCTGGCTTAAAGGGGGATAAGGCAACGGAAAGTAACCCCTGGTTTGGACGGTAACTTAGGGCAACTTGTGGCAATGCATGGCAACGGAAAGTTGCCCCTTGTTTGGATGATGCCGCGGCACGTTGTAAGCCAGTCCTTGTTGACGACGATCGGATCCTCGGACGTGGAGGAGACGAAGACGATTTGAATCAATATATGGACATAGTCACCTGGAAGGTGTTGGTGGTTTGGACTTCAAGAGGAAGTTAATCACGTAATTCCAGGTTGCTGCAATCGAGACATTGGATTCGGAGGAGGCAAAAGTGATCAAAACCATGACATGGACTGAGACGCTATGGAAGCGTTGGGGGCTGGACTTCAAGATGAAGTTGCCTACGTATCCCAAACATGGGAATCAAGCCTTACGTAGTTCCGGTTAAGGTACACTCGGGTATTTTAACCTTCACTGTTTAGGCTCTAACTTTTGCCAAGGTGCCCAATGCGGGTTTTCGACCTTGCGAGCTATGTTTTTCTTCTTCTTTCTCTTTCTTTTCTTTTGCATTTTCATTTATTTTCTTTTGCTATATATTTTTTGTTGTTCTTTTCTTTTCTTTTTCACTTCTTTTTCATATTTTTCTTTTTTTCTTTTTCATTGCTCTAACTTTTGCCTGAGCCGCCCTTCCGGGTTTTCGGCCCAGCGAGCCTCTCAAAGGGTAAAAGTGTAGCAAGCCCATGCCAAATGGTTTTGAGGTTGAAGCCTCTCTGTATCCAGGAGAGCGACTGTTGTATTGATTTGCAGAAAAGTCCATCACGGTTGTTTCACGAGCCTTGCCTGGTGGGATCTGATCTCTTTGATCTAGCTTTCGTGCCTCTTGCTCGAGGGCTGCTTCAAAATAAGTCACACAGGCATTTCATGGCACTGAATGTTTTGAACGGACTCCAGGTTTGAACAGATAAATTGAATCTTGAGGCTGAGAGCGATCCTGGGCTGCACAATCTCAAGAACGATTCCACACAAGTCTTCACAAGACTGCGCGAAACATTTTGTTTTTGAAAGTTTTTACGAAAGTGACAAATCATTTGCGCCGAAGATAGTATGGAACCAGTCCGGATCGAACCAGGATCCTTCTCAGTACTCACGCCGACAAGCATGATTTCATTCATTAAAAGCTTAGCAGGCCTCTCTTTCTCTCAAAATGATCAAAATTTTACAAAACCCGAGGAATTACTTCCTCTTCGTTTTTCTCACCGCAGTGTTCGAAATGGGGTTTTATGAAAAGCTTAGGTCATTATAACGATGTTTAAGGCACAAGAGAGTAGACGAAATGTACTGTCGTTCCATTCACATCCTCTGGCACGGCTAACTCAAATAGCAACAAATACGGAACGTGATAGCCACAGCTGTTTCATTCAGATGCCCTGATTGCGACTCGCTCCTCAACTGAGACAGACTTAAAAGGAAAAACAAAAGGATAATTACAAAACGGCGTTTGAGGCAACAACCCCAGAATCGCCTGGTATTCTATACAAAAGGGACTGACTCATTACAAAAAGACAGACCCATAAGCAAAAGGACTGACTCAAAACAATGAGACAGACTCAAAACAAAACAAAAGACTGACTCGACACCCAAGTCAAAATTTTACAAAACCAACATTAACAGATGCCCAAAAAATGTGTGCCAAACGCCACATCTAAAAATGTGCCAGGCACTGCCCACAGGCGGTTCACCTTCTGCTTACATACTCGCAGTA
Source organism: Camellia japonica (assembly GCA_030407325.1). Lineage (NCBI taxonomy): Eukaryota > Viridiplantae > Streptophyta > Magnoliopsida > Ericales > Theaceae > Camellia > Camellia japonica. Next base: position 12,523 of record JAPPVO010003959.1, on the reverse strand, counting down.
TCTGTATCCTCAAAATCCAACAACTGGGTGGTGATGGACTTTGCTGAGGTAGGTGGGAGGATAACCTCGTTGTCAATCAAATCCTGTACCTCATGACGGAGGCGGAAGCAATTATCAGTAGCATGACCAGTCTGCTGGTGGTACGCACAGTACAGAGCAGCATCATGTGTGGCAGGGAGATTCTGCGGGAGAGGCCGAGGCTCCAGGGGTTTAAGGTGTCCCCTCTCGGCAAGGATTTGAAGTGCCTTGGACAATGGCATGTAGAGAGCATGGAACACCCTGCGCCCTCAGGGCAGGTATTTTGGAGCCTGAGCACTCTTGCTAGATGCACTAGCGAACGGATCGGCGGGTGCGGCCTTGGATTTCTGATCCTTTCCGAATGCAAGGCTGGAAGGGGGAAGAACTGTTTTGGCATGACGGGGCCTATCCCGATTCTCTGATTGACTGGAATTGCCCTCAGGCGGAGTGGGGAAAGCATCCTCCACAGCTTTTGACATAACTGCGGATATCTGTTGCTTGTTCATTCCCCCGACTTTCAAAGCCTCTACTGCCCACAGCAGTTGTTCGATAGGGTCGGCATCTGCCTTCATCTTGCCTTTGTCTCTGGCCTCAGCCTGATTTAGAACTTGGTTTGATGCGTCGTTGCCATAGCTGGAGGCCATCTCCGGTTGGCTGAGTTCAATTACAATTCGTCCCAATAGCGGGGGCTCCTGGGGTATAAAGCCTCCGGCATATGGTGCGGCTGGTGGCGAAATAGACATCCCATAGGCGAGATCCGCCATGGATCTTTGAAGATCACCTATCATCCCCATTAGTTCAAATGTAGTGGGCTCGCGAGCCTGATATAGTTGAGGGGTCCAAATTGGGTGTACGGCAGGCGACCTGGGTGGATGTGGCATGTCAACAGTAGTCTCACCCTGCGGGGTGATTTCTTGACTCAACGCGGCCGTCATGACCACGATCTCTTCTGAATTCTGCGTCATGATCAATCCTGCCTCGGCAAGGAGAAGACACTAGCTGTTCTGGATCGACCCCCTGAATCTCTGAGCTGAAACGGAAAACAAGCAGTATTTCAGCCCCAAACAGATCAAACACGAGTGTAGTCGAACAACTGCACTCTACTACCGAACACTGTTCCCCAGAATCACTATTCAAAACTGAACTGACACCCGCAGACATAACTGATTCTCAACAACACTGATACTGGTGCCCTCAGGCCAGATACCCGAACTTGCAAACTGATATATGCGTTCCCTGCAGAGATACACTCTAAAAGCACATAACAGGTAAAAGAGAGCCAATACACCCCTATGTTGGGGTAAGGTTTCCCTGTCCTATTTTTTCAGGAGCTAGGGTTTCACTACGCACACAGCGGCTTCAAACAACCTATATCGGGTAAGCAACCTGTCCTAGTTTGGAATGGTCACTATGGATTCCGAATATGCACTAGGTCGAATGATCGAAAAGGGTGACCCGGTAAAACCAGGGTTTGTGTTCCCATACTGGCAGAGCCCGCAACCGGTCAGCCTTATGGACATGCCTTGACAAGACAAACCTCCGGCAAACCGCTCAGGAATAGCAGATGGCCAACACGGTGTCCTAGGCGCACCAATGCACATGCAATGCAAAGAAACACATAAGTGTAGTCAAAACAGGATATCACGAGTTCGAGTCAAGCTCTCTAAATTCCCCAGCAGAGTCGCCAGAAACTGTAGACGCGCCCTTGGGCCTCACTCTACAGTTCGGACTCCCCTGTTTTGTTTGTTGCGGTTCGTAATCTGAACCAAAGAGTCCAACTCTGGCAAATCGTTTTGAAGAAAAATAGATTTTGAAAAGTAGTGCCAAACATGGACTGCTTTGCCAGATACAGAGTCACCACCTAAATATTTTAAAATGGGAAATTTAGGAAACCCTGACTCGGTGCCGAAGGCCACATGTCCGTCATCACCAAAGTGGTCTTGGCTCGGGAGCTTGGGTACGATCGGGGAAGGTCAGCTATGAGCACCCCCTTTCGCCCGGTCCGAAGACCGGCCTCTACTAACCGTGATATTCGATTTTGAAAACGTTATGTGCTCTTATTCCGGTTATTAGCCTAGAATTACTATGTTATGCGCGCAGCAAACAAGTATAGACTAGATTGCCCAATTTGGAAATAATCATTACATATCCGTTTGTTTTGAAAATGCTTTGGAATTTGCTACTCGCAAGTAGGCTAAAACACGGATTTCAACGAGTTTTTCCAACTCAAGCAATCCAACCTCCACCCACAGGCATTCAAACAGTTTATCTCATATAAGCATTTAACCACATGGTAAGCCTACTGTCATGTTAACATTCACACGCATGCGATATGCTAAGGCATAAAACTCACCTAGTACTCCGTGCCAAAACAATAAACTAGTTAGCAAAAAAGCATGCCCTAGTTCATGTTAGGATGACTAATGCATCACATGCAAAGCTGCAATCTAGACAGGCTCGGCTGTCCTAAGCATGGAATATGGAATGCTACAGATAGCACGTATTCAATTTGGAGTTGAAAATACAATGCAGTTAGCGTGATGTACCGAGCCCGATGCATGTAAGACAAATGCATGGATGCATGCATGCATTGCATAAGGTATGCTAAAATAAACGTGCCTTAATCTACCATCGTAAGCAGGTAAATAAAAGGGAAGAAAGAAGTGGGGGTTGGAAAACAAACACACCACTCACCCACACTTATTACAGATTTGCCCTCGCTCGGAGGGGCCAAAAGAATAATACAAATTAACTAACTACGCAAGCTAATTAAATATTACAAATTAATTAAATTAACAAATTAATTAATCTAAGAAAACAGTAAACCCCCTCGGGGCGAGGGCTTAATGCATGCGCGCTCGGATTCTGCTTGGAATTGCACTGCCATGCCTAGCCTGCCTCTGTTTTCCCTACTTTGCTCCTCTGAAAACTGCCAAAGCCTCAAGGATGCCTCTCTGGACACTGGATGATCCCACCGGCTAAGTAAAATGATCACCGGCACTAGGATGTGGCCCATCGGCACAAAACATATCCACCGGCCATTGATTGACTGCCGGTCGGCACTAAATACTACCGGCCGGCAATGAATTCCTGCAGAACCTGCAACTCACAGCAGCAGAGGGCAGAATCTTGCATGGCAGCTCAATTCAAGCAATGTATGCACCAAACACATTCCTTATCATGTTTGTGACTCAAAGGAGGATGTGCCTCGATTCTCGGGCCACCAATCACACATTTTCATGCATGATGGCCTAAAGAATCGAGGGTGCAATTTCATGTCAAATGAAATGCAAACTAAACAATCAAAGAGCTCAATCCCCATCACCAAATCAAGGGACAAGGCATGCATGTAAGATGCATTGCAACCTAATCATGTTAGCTAGGGATGCAACATGAGCATGTGAACAAACAATGCAAGCATACAAGCAAACATGAGGTAAGCGTGCAAGCAAGCAAATGATGGTCTTAAACATGACTTAGGCAACTCCAAATAGCCTAAAATCAGTGGCCAAAGTGCTAAAATATGAGGGCCAAAACATATACACACATGCACATGCTAAGGCACCAACTTAAGCATTGAACAAACAACCTTTAAGCACACTTAAAAGAAGTTAAAATGGACAATTAGCATGCAATATAAGCTCTAAAAATCATGTTAGGATATGGTGCCAAACCAACCCAAATGAGACAAGCATAAGCATGCAAGTATGGCCCAAGTGCTCAAGGCTAGTCAAAGGGCATTGAACTACACTTGACAAGACTTAACATGGCAAGACTTAAGCAACTAAAATCAGAGTTTTAGCACACAAAATCAAGCCCAAAGGACCACTTAGATGGCATCTAAATGGTTTGAATTCAAAGGCATGCATAATGGTCAAAACATAAGGCATACAACACATGCTCTCAAAGCAATAAAGAGGCAACTAAGGCAAACATATGAGCATGCCAAAGGGATTGAAATTACATGTTGGGTGGTTCCAAACCACCAAAATGACGCAAGCAACACATGCTACACATTCACATACTTGAGGTATACAAGCCTAACAAGCTACAAATACAAAGAAGCCATACTAAGCATGCCAAAATCAATCCAAACAACTATGGACAGACCTAAAGCATGGCAAAATAAGCACAAAACATTCATAAGTCTAATCCTAAATCATGCTCAAACAAAGGCTAACAACCTAAGGCATGTTAAAGGATCAAGGAGGCATTACATGGCATCTATACTAAACATGTATGGAGTACCAAAACCAACACACAACATGATTATATTATGATATAATAAGCATGAAATCCAGCCTAGACATGATCAACACACACTTGAACAAAGGCTTCCTTAAGAGACCAAAAATGGTCCCTTTCAAGGACAACAAGGAGAGGGGGTGGCCCTCCCCTTTTGGAGACTTCAAGGCACCATCCCCACCATTGAAATCCCTCAAAATTTCAGTGGTGAAGAGGCCCAAACACCAAAGTCTCGAAACTTGCACAAAATAGCACAAAATGGGGGCCTCACAAGGCCTAAGAGGGGTCAAACTTCCCCAAAGCACAAAACACTCTTAATAAACTATCAAGAGGGCCTAAAAACAGAACTTTTTTGTATTAAACACTAAGCACAAAAATAGCTCTAAGATTGGTAGAAATAGGGTGCAAAAATGGGGTAAAAAGGATTAGTTTCTCACCCTTGTAGAACACCTTCACAAATGTTGATGTTGTTGCTTCCTTGGACTCAAATCCAGCCAAGAACACCAAGAACAGGTCCCTAGAACCTCAGTAGCTAAGGAAAGGTGTGATGGTGGGTGCTTGTGAGCAAAAGTAAGACAAAACACACACACTAAGCTTAAGGGAGAGAGAGAGATATAGGATAGATATACAAACCCTAACCTAAAACCAGAGCTTTGTCTGAGTTGTTTTCCCTCTAAAATGTCTAACCCAAAAGCCAAGGGGGAAGGGCTCCTCTTATAGAAGAAGCAAACTTGTAATGCTTACAAGTTAAGCAAACAAGAAGAGCATCCCTCCATACATGTGTATGGAGGGGAACCAAACGCCAAACAACTGTCTCAAAATATCTGAAAAAGCAGCTGAACAGTAACCGGCTAGCCAAAAATGTCATTTTGACAAAAATGACTGCCGACCGGCAACAAAGAATGCCGACCGACAACATATATTGCCGGTGGCAAGAAAAACCAGCCGGTGGCCTCTAGCTAGTGCCGGTGGTGTGTGGGGATGCCTCACAAGGCATTCCCTACCCCTCCAAGGCAAAACACAACTGTTTGGTGCAAAACCAGACACAAAACAGTTGAGTTCGGAGATCCTGAGGCAAGGCGCATAATCGAGAACTCCGGGAACTCCAAACAAACACGAACATGGATAATCACCGAGTGTTCAAACGGTGACGTCCAAGTCTTGAGGACGGTAAAAAATGGGGTGTCTACAATAGCGCGAGTGATAAACTGCAGAAAACAGTGCGATGCGCAAAATAGCACGAGTGTAAACCGCACAAGACAGTGCGACGTGGAAAATAGCGCAAGTGATAAACTGCACAACACAGTGCGATGCGCAGGAAAGCGCGAGTGATAAACTGCACATAGCGCGAGTGTGAACTGCACAAAACGGTGCGATGAGCGCATCGAGTGATAAAAGGAACAAAACTGTGCGATGCACAAAATAGTGCGAGTGTAAACTGCACAAAATAGTGCGATGCGCAAAATAGCGCGAGTGTAAACTGTACAAAACAATGCAATGCGCAAAAGAGCGCTGGTGATAAACTGCACAAAACAGTGCGATGCGCAAGATAGCGACAGTGATAAACTGCACAAAAGAGTGCGATGCGCAAAATAGCGCGAGTGTAAACTGCACCAGACAGTGCGATGCGCAAAAGGCGTGCGTGATAAACTACACAACACAGTGCAATGCGCAAGAAAGCGCAAGTGATAAACTGCATAAAACAGTGTGATACGCAACAGAGCGCGAGTGAAAAACTACTCAAAACAGTGCGATGCGCAACACAGCGCGAGTGATGAACTGCACAAAACCGTGCGATGCGGAACACGGCGCGAGTGATAAACTACACAAAACTGTGCGATACGCAACACCGCGCGAGTGTAAACTGCACAAAATAGTGCGATGCGCAACACAGCGCGAGTGATAAACTGCACAAAACAGTGCGATGCGCAAAACAGCGCGAGTGATAAACTACATAAAACATTACGATGCGCGAAATAGCGGGAGTGTAAACTGCACAAAACAGTGCGATGCGCAAAATAGCGTGAGTGTAAACTGCACAAGACAATGCGATGCGCAAAATAGCACGAGTGTAAACTGCACAAGACAGTGCGATGCGCAAAATAGCACGAGTGTAAACTGCACAAGACAGTGCGATGCGCAAAATAGCGCAAGCGATAAACTGCACAACACAGTCCGATGCACAAGAAGGCGCGAGTGATAAATTGCATAAAACAGTGCGATGCGCAACATGGCGCGAGTGTGAACTGCACAAAACAGTGCAATGCGCAAAATAGCGCGAATGTAAACTGCACAAAATAGTGCGATGCACAAAATAGCACAAGGGATAAACTGCACAAAACTGTACGATGCGCAAGAAAGCGTTAGTGACAAACTGCACAAAACAGTACGATGCGCAACATAACACGAGTGATAAACTGCACAAAACTGTGCGATGCGCAACACAACGTGAGGGTAAACTGCACAAAACAGTTCGATGTGCGAGTGATAACCTGAACAAAACAACCCGAGTGATAAACTGCACAAAACAGTGCGATGCGCATCGGGGGATAAACTGCACAAGACAGTGCGATGCGCAAGATACCACGACTGTAAACTGCACAAGACAATGTGATGCGCAAAAGGCACCTGTGATAAACTGCACAACACAGTGCGATGCGCAAGAAAGCGCGTGTGATAAACTGCACAATACAGTGGGATGCGCAACACAGCGCGAGTGTAAACTGCACAAAACAATGCGATGTGCAACACAGCGCGAGTGATAAACTGCACAAAATAGTGCGATGCGCAAAATAGCACGAGTGATAAACTGCACAAAATCGTGGGATGCGCAAAACAGCGATAGTGTAAACTACACAAAATTGTGCGATGCGCAACACAGCGCGAGTGTAAACTGCACAAAACAGTTCGATGCGCAAAAGAGCGGGAGTGTGAACTGCACAAAACAGTGCAATGCGCAAAATAGCGCGAGTGTAAACTTCACAAAACAGTGCGATGCGCAAAATAGAGCGCGTGTAAACTGCACAAAACAGTGCGATGCGCAAGAAAGCGCGAGTGATAAACTGCACAAAACTATGCGATGTGCCACACAGCACGAGTGATAAACTGCACAAAATAGCGCGATGCGCAAAATAGCACAAGTGTAAACTCCACAAAATAGTGCGATGCGCAACACAACCCGAGTGATAAACTGCACAAGACAGTGCGATGCACAAAACAACGCGAGTGATAAATTGCAAAAAATAGTGGGATGCGCAAAACAGCGAGAGTGTAAACTGCACAAAACAGTGCGATGCGTAACACAGCGCGAGGGGTAAACTGCACAAAACAATGCGATACGCAAAACAGCGCGAGTGATAAACTGTACAAAACAGCACGATGCGCAAAAGTGCGCGAGTGTAAACTGCACAAAACAATACGATGCGCAAAATAGCGCGAGTGTAAACTTCACAAAACAGTGTGATGCGCAAAATAGGGCGAGTGTAAAACGCACAAAACAGTGCGATGTGCAAGAAAGCGCGAGTGAGAAACTGCACAAAACTGTGCGATGCGCAACATCGTGTGAGTGATAAACTGTACATAACTGTGCGATGAGCAACAAATTGCGAGTGTAAACTGCACAGAACAGTGCGATGCGCAACACATCGCGATTGATAAACTGCACAAAACAGTGCGATGCGCAAAAGAGCGCGAGTGTAAACTTCACAAAACAGTGCGATGCGCAAAAGTGCGCGAGTGTAAACTTCACAAAACAGTGCGATGTGCAAAATAGCGCGAGTGTAAACTGCACAAGACAATGCGATGCGCAAAAGGCGCGTGTGATAAACTGCACAAAATGGTGCGATGCGCAACACAGCGCGAGTGTAAACTGCACAAAACAGTGCGATGCGCAACATAGCGCAGGTGATAAACTGCACAAAATAGTGCGATGCGCAAAACAACGTGAGTGATTAACTGCACAAAACAGTGGGATGCGCAAAACAGCGAGAGTGTAGGTTGCACAAAACAGTGCGACGCGCAAAATAGCTAGAGTGTAAAGTGCACAAATCAGTGCGATGCGCGAGAAAGCGCGAGTGATAAACTGCACAAAACAGTGCGATGCGCAACACAGCGCGAGTGTAAACTACACAAAACAGTGCGATGCGTAAAATAGTGTGAGTGTAAACTTCACAAAATAGTGCGATGCGAAACACAGCGCGAGTGTAAACTTCACAAAACAGTGCGATACGCAAAATAGGGCGAGTGACAAACTGCACAAAACAGTGCGATGCGCAACATAGCGCGAGTGTAAACTGCACAAAATAGTGCGATCCGTGCATTGAGTGATAAAATGCACAAAATAGTGCGATGCGCAAAAGTGTGCGAGTGTAAACTGCAGAAAACAGAGCGATGCGCAAAATAGCGTGAGTGTAAACTGCACAAAACAATGCAATGTGCAAAAGAGCGCGAGTGATAAACATCACAAAATAGTGCGATGCGCAAAATAGCGCCCGTGATAAACTGCACAAAACGGTGTGACGCGCGCAGCGAGTGATAAACTGCACAAAACAGTGCAATGCGGAAAAGGGCGCGAGTGTAAATTGCACAAAAAGTGCGATACGCAAAATAGCGCGAGTGTAAACTGCACAAGACAGTGCGATGCGCAAAAGGCGCGTGTGGTAAACTGCACAACACAATGTGATACTCAAGAAAGCGCGAGTGATAAATTGCACAAAGCAGTGCGATACGCAACAGAGCGCGAGTGATAAACTGCACAAAACAGTGCGATGCGCAACACAGCACGAGTGATAAACTGCACAAAGTAGTGCGATGCGCTACACAGCGCGAGTGTAAATTGCACAAAACAATGCGATGCGCAACGCAGCGCCAGGGTAAACTGCACGAAACAATGCGATGCGCAACACAGCGCGAGTGATAAACTACACAAAAGAGTGCGATGCGCGAAACAGCGCGAGTGATAAACTGCACAAAACAGTGCGATGCGCAAAACAGCGCGAGGGTAAACTGCACAAAACAGTGCGATGTGCAAAATAGCGCGAGTGGAAACTGCACAAAACAGTGTGATGCGCAACATAGCGCGAGTGATAAACTGCACAAAACAGTGCGATACGCAACACAGCGCGAGTGATAAACTGCGCAAAACAGTGCGATGTGCAGAAGAGCGCGAGTGTAAACTGCACAAAACAGTGCGATACGCAAAATAGCGCGAGAGTAAACTACATAAGACAGTGCGATGCGCAAGAAAGCGCGAGGGATAAACTGCACAAAACAGTGCGACGCGTAACACAGCGCGAGTTTAAACTGCACAAAATGGTGCGATGCGCAACACAGTGCTAGTGATAAACCGCACAAAACATTGTAATGCGCAAAACAACGCGAGTGATAAACTGCACAAAGCAGTGGGATGCGCAAAATAGCGAGAGTGTAAACTGCACAAAATAGTGCGATGCGCAACACAGCGCGAGTGACAAACTGCACAAAACAGTGTGATGCGCAACACAGCGCGAGTGTAAACTGCACAAAACAGTGCGATGCGTAACACAGTGCGAGTGATAAACTGCACAACAGAGTGCGATGCGCAAGAAAACGCGAGTGATATATTGCACAAAACAGTGCGATGCGCAACATAGCGCGAATGTGAACTGCACAAAACAGTGCGATGACCGCATCGATTAATAAAATGCACAAAACAGTGCGGTGTGCAAAATAGCGTGAGTGTAAACTGCACAAAACAGAGCGATGCGCAAAAATAGCGCGAGTGTAAACTGCACAAAATATTGCGATGCGCAAAACAGCGCGAGTGGTAAACCGCACAAAACAGTGCGATGCGCAAGGTAGCGACAGTGATAAACGGCACAAAACAGTGCGATGCGCACAGTGAGTGATAAACTGCACAAAACAGTGCGATGCGGAAAACAGCGCGAGTGTAAATTGCACAAAACTGTGCGATGCGCAAAATAGCACGAGTGTAAACTGCACAAGACAGTGCCACACGCAAAAGGCACGTGTGATAAACTGCACAACACAGTGCGATGTGTAACAAAGCGTGAGTGATAAACTGCACAAAACAGTGTGATACGCAACTGACCGCGAGTGATAAACTATACAAAACAGTGCGATGCGCAACACAGCGCGAGTGATAAACTGCACAAAACGGTGCGATGCGCAAAACAGCGCGAGTGTAAACTGCACAAAACGGTGTGATGCGCAAAATAGCGCGAGCGGAAACTGCACAAAATAGTGTGATGCGCAAGAAAGCGCGAGTCATAAACTGCACAAAATAGTGCGATGGGCAACACAGTGCGAGTGATAAACAGCATGAAACAGTGCGATGCGCAACACAACGCGAGTGATAAACTGCACAAAACAGGGCGATGCGCGCATCGAGTGATAAACTTCACAAAACAGTGCGATGTGCAAAAGAGCGCGCGTGTAAATTGCACAAAATACTACGATGCAGAAAATAGTGCGAGTGTAAACTGCCCAAGACAGTGCGACGTGCAAGAATGCGCGAGTGATAAACAACACAAAACAGTGCGATGCGTAACACTGCGCGAGTGTAAACTGCACAAAACAGTGCGATGCGCAATATAGCTCGAGTGATAAACTGCACAAAACATTGCGATGCGCAAAACAACGTGAGTGGTAAACGGCACAAAACAGTGGGATGTGCAAAACAGCGAGAGTGTCAACTGCACCAAATAGTGCGATGTGCAACACATCGCGAGCCACAAACTGCACAAAACAGTGCGTTGCGCAACACAGCGCGAGTGTAAACTGCACAAAACAGTGCGATGCGTAACACAGCGCGAGTGATAAACTGCAGAAAACAGTGCGATGCGCAAAATATCACGAGGGTAAACTGCACAAGACAGTGCGATGCGCAAAATAACGCAGGTGATAAACTGCACAACACAGTGCGATGTGCAAGAAAACGCGAGTGATAAATTACACAAAACAGTGCGATGCGCAACATAGCGCGAGTGTGAACTGTACAAAACAGTGCGATGAGCGCATCGAGTGATAAAATGCACAAAATAGTCCGATGCGCAAAATAGCGCGAGTGTAAACTGCACAAAACAGTGCGATGCGCAAAATAGCGCGAGTTTAAACTGCACAAAACATTGAAATGCGTAAAAGAGTGCGAGTGATAAACTGCACAAAACAGTGCAATGCGCAAGGTAGCGACAGTGACAAACTGAACAAAACAATGCGATGCGCGCAGCGAGTGATAAACTGCACAAAACAGTGCGATGCGGAAAAGCGCGCGGGTGTAAATTGCACAAAACAGTGCGATGCACAAAATAGCACGAGTGTAAACTGCACAGGACAGTGCGACGCGCAAAAAGCGCGTGTGATAAACGGCACAACACAGTGCAATGCGCAACAAAGCGCGAGTGATAAACTGCACAAAACAGTGCGATGCCCAACACATCGCGAGTGATAAACTGCACAAAACAGTGCGATGCGCAACACAGCGGGAGTATAAACTGCACAAAACAGTGCGATGCGCAAAACAGCGCGAGTGCAAACTTCACAAAACAGTGCGACGCGCAAAAGAGCGCGAGTGTAAACTCCACAAAACAGCGCGATGCGCAAAGTAGCGTGACTGTAAACGGCACAAAGTAGTGCGATGCCCAAGAAAGTGCGATTCATAAACTGCACAAAACAGTGCGATGCGCAACACAGCGCGAGTGATAAACTGCACAAAACAGTGCGATGCGCAACACAGCGGAGTGTTAAATTGCGCAAAACAGTGCGATGCGCGCATCGAGTGATAAACTGCACAAAACAGTGCGATGCGCAAAAGTGTGTGAGTGTAAACTGCAAAACAGTGCAATGCGCAAAATAGCGCCAGTGTAAACTGCACAAGACAGTGCGATGCAAGCAAGAAATCGCGAGTGATAAACTGCACAAACAGTGCGATGCGTAACACAGCGCGAGTGTAAATTGCACAGAACAGTGCGATGCGCAATACAGCGCAAGTGATAAACAGCACAAAACAGTGCGACGCGCAGAACAACGCGAGTGATAAACGGAACAAAACAATGGGATGCGCAGAACAGCGAGAGTGTAAACTGCGCAAAACAGTGCGATGCGCAACACAGCGCGAGTGTAAACTGCGCGAAACAGTGCGATGTGCCACACAGCGCGAGTGATAAACTCCACCAAACAGCGCGATGCGCAACACAGCGCGAGTGTAAACTGCACAAAACAGTGCGATGCGCAACACAGCGCGAGTGATAAACTGCACAAACAG
>JAPPVO010003958.1:0-23832 GCA_030407325.1 Camellia japonica | reverse complement strand
TTTTATTAAAAATGTGAAATATTAGTTGCATTTTAAAATTTTAAATATATTTTTAGAACAATATCAATTTTATAAAAATAGAATTTGTATATTAAATATTAAATATATTTTAATAAAATAAAATAAATTTAAAAATATAAAGATAATTTTTTTTTATTTTATTAAAAGAATGAGATGAGTGTATGTGTGCTGGGATATAACTAGGAGAAGATTATGAGGGGTCATGACCCTTCTATCTCTGTGAAAATTTTATTTTCCCTAGTACTTCTAAATTATATATTATATATATGTATGTATGTTTTTTTATAAATAAAATAGCATCTTAGTATAAAAGATATATACTTCATTCTTTTCTCATCTTTTATTCTCTATTATTTTTCTAGAAAAAAATTTATTCATTCTATTAGAGATTGTTTATATGATATTTAAATTTTTTTATGTGTATATATATAATTTATATATCATATTGTACATATATGTGTATTTGTCTATACGGTAAAAAAATATTATTTATCTTTTAACCCCTGTAGTAATAAAATCCTAATTTCATCTCTGTATGAGAGAGAGAGAGAGAGAGAGAGAGAGAAGAGAGAAGAGACGTCGTGCAAGGCATATTAGTGAGTGTAAGAGTTAAGGGTGAAATCTGTTTAGTTTAATTTATATTATTATTTAAGTGTGAAATTGTGATTTTAAGTGTGGAGTTGTGAGTTCAGTTTAAAAAAAATAAAATTTATTTACTTATGAGTTTTGAAAATATTTTTGAGTTTTTAAATTTTGAATTTTGAAACAATTTTGAGTTTTGAAAAGAGTTTTAAGTTGTATTTTGAATTTTAATTTTTAATTTTGAGTTGTATTTTGAAATTTTTCGAATTTATTTCTTTAAATATTTAAAAACGTTTAAGAAAAATTTATTTTTCATTTTAAATATTTTATTTCATTTTTGTAAATTTTTTAAATTCAAAACACAACTCCACACTCAAATCATAAGCAAACACATAACTCCAAACTCAATTCAAAAACTATTTTTAAAACTCATAACCAAACATATAATTCAAAACTCAAAACTCAATTCAAAAACTTTTTAATCAAAATATTTTTTTTTAATTTTTTTATTTTATTGAAAATTTTTTTTGTTATTTTTTGGGCAAATTACAAACACCCCCTCGAGGTTTGGTGAAAATACAGATTCCCCCTAAGGTTTGAGAAATTATAAATTGCCCTCTAAAGGTCAAATTTGCATAACAAATTAGGAGGGAATCTGTATGAAAATAAAAACCTCAGGGGGTAATTTGTTATGGAAATATAAACCTCAAGGGAAAATCTGTATTTTGACCAAACCTCGAGGGAGTGTTTGTAATTTGCCCTTATTTTTTTAAGTATTGGCCAAATAATTTGTTATGGTTTAGATATATTATATGGCCATCCAAATTTTTTTGAAATTAAAAAAAGTTAAATATTTTAAAAAATAAAATCATTATTTTAAAACATAAAATAAAAAATATTTTTTAAAATTTTTCTTTAAATAAAATTTTAAAAAGAGTTTAGTAACGAGTTTTAAAAAAAATTTTGAATTAAATTTTGAGTTGTGTGATTGATTACACATTTGGAAAAGAATTTTGAATTTTTTTATTAGAATTTTTCAAAAAAATTTAGTTATCGGAATTTTTATTAGAATTTTGAGGTGTGTTTTTGGTACCCAACAACGGCTATATCTTTTTATCCTCCTCTCTTCTCATTTGCGATTAAGCTCACATCCCGAACCCACTATAGCTCTCTGAAAAGTTTTGGTTAGGGTTTCTCTCTCTCTCTCTCTCTCTCTCTCTCTCTAGAATGGACAGTGAGAACCCCCCTCCTCCTCCTCCTCCACTTTCTTCACATTCCCAACCAATCCGCCTCCATTCCTCGCCTTCTTCGGCAACGGAACCCCCAATTCAACGTCCTCTCCGTTCTCTTCTCCCCAACGATAGATCCAGCATCGTCCCCCGTCAAATTATGTGAATTCACCATGTCTCTCACTCCATAAACGTTGAAGATTCCCAAAACGGCTTCGAAGAAAGAGAGATTTGAAGAGAAACCTGCACAGAGAAGAGAGGTGAGAAGCCATGGGAGGGCAGGGAAACCCTAGAGAGAGAAACAGAGAGGGGGAGAGAGATCGCTTCTTCCTGCTGTGGCGGCATCCACCCGACCCGGATGTCGTCTGCGCTGATTCGACGGCTGGGGATTGGGAGGTCACGGGGGATTTCAAGAACATGTCCATTTTCGCCACAATTGACAAGGTTAGTAATTTTACATACATAGTATGTGCTATATATTTACATATATACATATTAATTGTGCCAAATTTAGTTGTTTGAATTCTCAACTTGTATCTGTAGAATTTGTGTGAAATTCTCGTAGAACATTTTGGTAATCTCGTAAATTCCCAACTCTGAAATTGATTGCACTGTGGTTTCCTTTTCATTGAATTTTTTTTTTTTTTTTTTTTCTTTTTTTCTTTGTGTCTGAAGGCAGTTTGCAAGTATCTTTTATCTATGTCTTGGCTGTTTAATTATCAGTCTTAAGTATTTAAGAGCTTGTTTAGTACATGATGTACATGATGACTCTAGTTTTGAATGATTCACCATATTAGATGTCTCTATCTTTTGAAATGATCTTTGTTTAATTTGAAAGTGGTATTGCATTGCAGTTCTCTTTTTAGTTTGGTTTATACATTGTTTAACCCACATTACTTTCATATTCTGATCTGTTTTAGTGGCATTTGTTTCGTATTTCTCTGGTACTTTAATTTTTTTTTTTTTTTTTTGGGATCTTGAAACATTTATGTTTTTCATCTCAAAAGAATGATATGCTATGATTCTTTGAACGTTTTGGCTCATACTTGGCTGTTGAAGCTGGGGAGATCTTTAATTGTGCTGAGCTTACAATACTAGGCAGCATAGCCATATCATTGTGTTATTACTGCTTTTTTATGCAGAGGAAATTATTTATTTCGAGGCCTTTCTGGTTATGATTTTCTTATTTTTTAGATTGTGCTTTGATTTTCTGCATACGAGAATGGATACTATGCCCTGTTACTTGTATGGGTTATGATGTGGGTAATTTCATCCTGCAGATCAGGAAAGCTTTTGATCTTTGTTTTTAATTTTGTCTAATTTGTGTTCACTTTGATAATTTTCTCTGTTGACCATCTTGATGTTTAAAGTATTGTTGTTTCATAGTATTAGTTAAAATGACATGAATGAAAAATGTTGTCTTCTAGTATTATTGTGAACATTCGAAGGGTAGTTTTTGACTCGCTAAAATGAACCTATTAAATTCCACAAATAGGGTCTTGTACCATGTTAGAGTTGTGTCGGCTTTTGTGATTGATTTTTGTGAAAATAGAATTGCTCTTTAAAATGCCATTGGTAGTGAGCCCCTCTTTGATTCGCACCATTTTGATTTTTTTTTTTTTTTCTTTCTTTCTTTGTGTCTGAAGGCAGTTTGCAAGTATCTTTTATCTATGTCTTGGCTGTTTAATTATCAGTGTTAAGTATTTAAGAGTTTGTTTAGTACATGATGTACATCGAATTCTGTTCTTTTATTTTTTTAGCAAGAGAAAAAAAGCTCGATATATATATATATATTGCATGAGAAGAACAACATGCTTTGTCCTCTTTTTGATAACCAAGTCTATTTATTTCATCCATGAAAGCCATTGACTTCCATTCTTAAATGAATGATCAAGTTATGTTGGCTTTTATTAGTGGGAGTTTTTAGAGGCCAATTGTTAATGGTGGACTGTGGAAGCATATGTGCCTTTGTTACTGATCTGTCTGATGTAACTCATGCTGTATTTCCATTTGCATATGAAGTTGGCAACTAAGATGTAGTGACTTGTGACTCCTCCCTCATCCTTGTGTTGTTTCGTAAATAATCCCACATTTGGTACTGCAAAAGTTGCTCAGAATAGCTAATCCCACGTGACCCCTTTACCTACATATGAGGGATTATTTTGTCCTAGGGGTGGGACAGTTAAACCGGGGATAACTCTTTTGCATGTGAATGACTAAAATGCCTTTGCCTGGCTTACACATTCGGGGGTATCTTATCTGCCTAATCCAAACCGAAATCAAACATAGCCGGTGTAAAGTGGTGACTGTGCTCCTTTTTTTGGCACCTTTCTAATATATTTACTTGTCAAAAAAAAAAGGGAAGAAGAAAGAAATGGGCCGGAGTCTTCAGTGATTTGTTTTTGGTGATGCATCTAGGAGCACAACAAGAGAATCTTTAATGTAGGTGTAGTTTTTATTTTGGAGTCGAAACATTTGATATTGAGCCCTTTTTTGGATTACTAATGTGTTATGTCTCGATATTTTGAAAATTTCCTGTGTCGGCATGTTCGTATCATGCGTAGTTTATGGGCAATAACATGATCTTTACTAGTTTAGATAGTCTAGTTCCTTGAGTTGTTGGAGCTTCTGTATAATGGTGGCCCTAATTTTGTAGGTATCTCTTTTGAAAATGAGACTTTAAACAGTATGGTTTCAAAGCTTGGTCATATATGGCAATAGTGGACCAGAGTGATGGTCTCTATATTCATTTTAGCAGGGGAATTAGACAACGCATTTGACATCAAAGTTTCTTTGAATCTATTTTATCTGCACAGAAATGAAAATTCTCTTTGCATGGAATTAGCTGAATGTCTTTGCTTTCTAGTACAATAAAGCTTGGTTGCAAAACCAAAATGCTGATATTCATAGAAGTAAACTTTTCATAAAAAACTGAAAACTGCTTGTAAAATGTTTGGGATGGTTATTATTATTATTATTTTGAATTTATTGTCGACAGCAATATAGTCTAAAAAGAACAAAAGGTTATTATTCTTTTAGCCTTATTGTTGAGTTTTTAGAACCCAAAAGCACATGCATAAAAAATTCTCGAATTTCTTTGAGAATAAGTAGATAAGGAGAAGAGGTGAACCAATATCAGAATAACTGGAAGATCTTTTGGAATATTAGTTTCTAATTGCTATGACCTTTATTTTGAATTGTTTTACTTGTGTTAAAATGTTGAGTTCATATGACAATGTTATATTTTGTCTATGATTATTTTATAGTACAAAAGAATATCAGCTTTGAAACTGTTCTAAGTGTGCTTTTGCTGTAATAGCGCTGTTGGAAATTATTTTAATATGCATTAATAAATCTTCTCTGTGCTTCGAGTGTTCACCTGTCTTTCAAAGTTTTTTTTGCTATTTCCATTGCATTTGCGGCATGTTTACTAGATATTCCTTTTTCGGAGTCTTTTTAAATGTCATGCTGCAACAAAATTTTGATCCTTGTGCATGATATTGCATTAGAAAGCATTGCGATTTTAGGCTATTTACCTTTGTGGAGATGTTTTTCTTCTTATTTTTGTGTCGATTTTTAATTAAGAATTTGGATTATCTTCTTTATTTTTATTTTGTATATTCTTTTCAATGATGACCAAAATTCTTTCAAACCTGATAGTCTCTTGTACAAACTTTATGAGAAAACAGGATTTTATAACAATGGAAAAAGGAAATGACAACTGCAATTTCATTTTTAACATACGGTTCCCACCATACTTATAAAAGTAGCATGTGCAACCCTCTTCAATTCTTTTGTCGACAGAATGTTCATTTTTTTGGATGTTGTACCAATCTCGGTTACCATCCTTGTGCTATGTCTTGATAGTCTTCTTCTTTTTTTAATCTTCTTTCGAAGAGGATGAAATAATGAATAAGCTGCTCATCTTTTGATTTGTCCTTTGAACTTTTTTTTTGATAAATAATTTATCCTTTGAACTTTTCATCCTTGAGATCCCACTTATCTGCTAACTGGGGGTTGAAAAGTTGCATGGCCCATGGTTAGCCAAATTCTCCCCATGATTATTCTTAGATGGATGACGGTGGCATGAATATGCAAGTGGTTATTGGATTAGGAGTTGTTTCTGGATTTTATTTTTTGTTTTTGAAAAGTTGCATGGCCCATGGTTAGCCAAATTCTCCCCATGATTATTCTTAGATGGATGACTGGCATGATATGCAAGTGGTTATTGGATTAGGAGTTGTTTCTGGATTTTATTTTTTGTTTTTGAAAAGTTGCATGGCCCATGGTTAGCCAAATTCTCCCCATGATTATTCTTAGATGGATGACGGTGGCATGAATATGCAAGTGGTTATTGGATTAGGAGTTGTTTCTGGATTTTATTTTTTGTTTTTTGGAGATGCATTTTCTTTCTGTGTTTTCTTACTTGTAGAGGATGCCTCATCCTTGCCTCTTTTTTGATCTATTCAATAAATTCTGTTTTTGCTGATCAAAAAAAAAAAAAAAAAAGTCCGGTCATTTGAATTCAGAGGTGGTTGATTGGTTTAGAATGGTATAATTTCTTCTTATCCTGATGTTTATTGTTTTTTACTGTCTGAGGTGCATTCTTACAGAAAGCTGTATAGGGTACAAGCTTCAGTTCACAAGTCAAGCTCACTTATAAATGGTGTAGAATTCAATTTATTTGATGAGCTTGCTAAGGCTTGGTTTGGCTTAGTAAGCCATGATTGCTTTGATGGTTTTATTTATATATTTAAGTCTTTATGTGGAATTTTCTTTGTACCATTTAAGTAGGAAAAGATTGATGCTACTTTTTTGCAGTGAAGCATTGTTGGAGGATAATTTAAGAGCAACCCACCACTTGCCTTGATGAGTTTGGATCATTGAATATTAAGCAAGCTGAGTTAGCTTATTATGCTAACATGTGCTAGATGAAGGTGAAGGTTCCCACTTCATCTAGACTGTAAATGAGATGAAGCCAGCCAAGTACAAGGAGCTTGAGCTTGGTTCAGTAGCATAGGAGCTAGGCTCAATCTCAGCTTAGACTTGTTTTGACAAGTAAAATTCATACAAAGCCGGTTTTTGGAGATAAGCCACTACTAATTCGATATTTCCTGGAGACGTTTCTTTGATTGACTTGAGTGTAGTTTTTGATTCTCTCTTCTTCTTCTTCTTCTTCTTCTTCATTTTTTTTTTTTTTCACTTTTTATTTATTTTTTTACAAGATGTAGTTAAGAAGTTTAGCTTTTCTCTGCTTCTCTTTCTTTGGCTTCTTGCTTTGCACTTCAACTTTTCAATGAGAATCTTGAGGGTCCATTTGATTAGAGTAAAAAATATGATGGAAAACAAAAGTGATAGATAGTGAAGTGAAAGAAAAGGTGAAAGGAAAATTTATTTTCTCGTTTGCATTTGGTTTAATTTTTTGTGAGAGAGTTACAATAGTTGGCTACTTTAATGAGAGAAAAAAGTAACTATATTTTTTTGTAAGAATCTAGAAGCAAAGTTGCCATTCTGGTGTGGGTTGTATAAGATATTTAACTTTGTTGTATTTTCCACCCTTCTCCTGCTAAACAAATACATGAAATTAAATAGTTGAATTTTTGTTCTCTTTCCCCATCTTCATCCTGTTCAAACACAGTCTGAGTGATTGTATGTTGTTTCTTCAGCAGTCACTTGCTTTGCTGACATCAACTGTTCGTTTGAAATTATTTTGCAGTTGTATCCTCCTAATGATTGGCTAGTGGGGTCATCCTTGCCCTCTAAATTCAGCCCAACCATTATTGAATCAGCACTCAATGAGCTTACCCCAAGCAATGTTAGGTGAGTTCATTGCTGCTCCGAGAAGCTCTAACTTACTATATTACTAATACATATGCTATGATTCCTTCCCTTTATATATTTGTTTTGTCCAGGACGTACATTTAGTATCGATGATGCAAAATGTCCTTAATTTTGGCATTAGTAAACAGGCTAATGAAGTATCTGTTCAAAAACATGCTAATGAACCATTTAGACTTCAGTTTACACAGAGCATACAAGATCACTCTGTGCATGCCTGCAATACTTGTTATACATTGCATGTTTGTTTTAGTTATTATTAGAGAGGTCCATTACATGCTATGAACAAATAACAGAGACAGGAGTTCGCAGCTTAGATAAATAAATGATTGTATGTTGTTCTTATATACCTACTTTATTGAAAAGACACATGGAAAATGCTTCATCTTCAGTTAGATCAGAAATTATCCAGAGAGTAATGTGACTAATAAAGTTTTTGATAGAATTGTTGTCTTTGCAAGTTAAATATCGTAAGTGTCAATATAGTAATAATAAGACAATCTGCATGTCGCTGTGCATACAGGATCCAAATGCCATTGTTTCAAGTATACTCATAACATGTGGTTTGGCTGGCATAATATGAAAGCATGTTTAAGGTGAATGTTCATTTATTTCATCTAGAAATTTCGGATGCTAGGAACTATCCAGAAAGGATGGGAAAACTGAAATTTAGGCAATCAACAATGTCTTGCCTTGCTACTTGAAGGTTTGATTTCAGTAGAATATTCAAAAACTTGATTAACGTCTGCTAATTTGTCATTGGATTTTACAGTAATTATGGGTATTGTGAGTGCTCAATTCATCTTTCCCTCCTCTCCGTTTAGTACATAGCTAGTGTATTTACTGGTAAAACTTCATTAGTACACTTGCCCAAATGGAAGGTAATGATATTGAGGACATTTCTTTCACTTGGCAATTTTGATGTTGAATAGATGTTTAGACAATAATGAATACTTGTTGACTATGCTCTTATGTCCATTCTTGCCCAACAATTGTTGGGACACTTCTTGTTGAGGACATTTCTTTCACTTGGCAATTTTGATGTTGAATAGATGTTTAGACAATAATGAATACTTGTTGACTATGCTCTTATGTCCATTCTTGCCCAACAATTGTTGGGACACTTGCAAAAGTGTTCACCTTTATTGACTTAAGTACGTGCAGAAGTCCAAGGGCATTACTCCTCCTTGTCAAAGAATTTTTATATGGTTATTATTTTAGGTTAAGTATGCTATAGTGAATTCACTTTCATTATTGTACATCACATTCCATCCCACATCGTCTAGGTAGGAAAAGTTCCTGGGCTATATAAATGAGTTCATATTCCTTCCAAGTAACAACATGCTTTAAACCCTTGAGGGCCTAGCTCAAAGTGAACAATTGTTATGATTTGAGATGGGGGTGTTATAGTAGCAGAAGCTGTTAGAATATTTCCTTATTTCCTTATTTAGATTAGATTGTGATTGTGATTGATTGATTGTGATTCCTTAATCAGTCAGTCAATCAATCAATCAATATAAAAGGTGATTCCTTAATCAGTGCCTTAGGGCTTCCTTTTGTAATAGTTGATTGATTAATATAAAAGGTGATGATATCATAATCATCACTCAAGCTTTGTATTCTCTTAAATTATATGGTATTAGAGCCAAAACCCTAAAAACCGTCACTCACACAGCCGCTACCACCAACCAGCCATCACCTATCACCACCCATCCTATATCGCTGGTCCCTGAGTCTCTGTCGGAACCAGCCAAGGTCCCATAGAGCTGTTTCGACTTCAGCCGAATGCCCCTCTGGCCTAGTCGACCCTCGTGAGGGTTGTCCTAGCCTCTCTTTATGTATTTTGGCTCCTGTGGATGAGTGTTTGTGGGTTGCCCATCTTTTGTTGCCTCTGAGTCTCTGTCGGAACCAGCCAAGGTCCCACAGAGCTGTTTTGACTTTAGCCGAAGGCTCCTCTGGCCTAGTCGACCCTTGTGAGGGTTGTCTGAGCCTCTCTTTATGTATTTCGGCTCCTGTGGATGAGTGTTTGTGGGTTGCCCATCTTCTGTTGCCTCAAGTTTCTTTCCCTCTACCTATGTTACACGGACTCTTTGGAATTTCGAAGGTACCTGTATCGACACGACACGACACGGGTACGGGTGCGGGATACGGCCGGGATACGGCTCCTTAAAAACGGATACGGCAGAAGAATCGAAAGAGAAGAGAGCAAGGAGAGAACCTGGCCTTCGACTTCAATCGGTTGCAGAGCATCGATCGATCTGCGAAGCTTGATCTGTGAAGTTGATCGATCTGCGAAGTCGATGTACTGTGCTTCATCGTCTTCCCCTTTGAGCTCGATCTCGGACTCTCTTCGTCGTCTTCCCCTTCCGTCGTCTCTGCGAAGTCATTGCTCTACCAACCAATTTTCTAGGTCTTCCCCTTCCGTCGTTTCTGCGAAGCTAACACAATTTTTATTTCTATAGGTCTCTGACTTTTCTTTTTAATATAATTTGAATTATATATAATATAAATTATATTAATATAATATTATTTTATTCAAAAAATATTATATAATATAAATATCATAAATAACATAAATTTTATGTCTAAAATTAAAATAATTTATTTTATCATATATAATATAATTTATTTTATGTCTAAAATAATGTTTATAATTTTTATTTATTATTTATTTGTTATTTTTTTAATAAAATTTGTTATTCCTTAAACTTTTTAAACTCATCTTCATATAATAAATATATTTAAAAATAACTATTTAACGTATCTCCGTACCCGTATCCTAATTTGGATCCGTATTCACGTATCCTTAATTTTTAATTTTAAAGTGTCCGACCCTTAGATACACACCCGTACCCGATACCCGCACCCGAGTCCGTGTAACGTAGATTACTATTAGGAATCTCTCTCTCTCTCTCTCTGATAAATACTATTAGGAATCTCTTTCTTTTGTTTCTTGATTGATTTGCCGGAAGAATTTAGCTTATGGGTTGATGTATAGTTTGGCCTTTTTCCCGCTTATGTAATTTTTGCCCGGGATTTCTCCTTGTGTCTCGTTCTGGATTTTATCTACCAGGAAGAGGAAAATTCTCCTTCATTATTCCCCCTTGAGATTCAACATGAACAAAATAAAGTTGGTTGTCTTAAGGCTGGTTAGGTTGAATTCTCAGACTATTTAATCTTGGATTAGAAAACTTAGGCTGTCATTGATTTAGTAGTACTGGAGGGCCAACATCAATCATTATATTCTCCTATGTGTTGGAGGGCTAACAAGAATTTGAATCAAATGGAAATTGATTGGATGGGATTTTGGTGTGCTGAGAAGTTGATGTACAAATGCCTAGGAGGACTAGCTCCAACCTTCAAAATCACAATTGAAGAAATAATACCCATTGGGAGCAAATATCAATCATTTTATTCCTCCTTTGTGTCTGCTTAGCAAAATCATAGAAGAAATAATAATACATATTGGGAGCAACTAGAATGGAAAGAACCCTCCTTGTGTGACTTGACTGCTTAGCAAAATCATAGAAGAAAAAATACATATGAAAGCAAGTCAAATCCAAACAAAAGTATAAAGAAAAATCTTAGCCACAACATATCCAATTTTTTATAGGAAAACTTTTGACTTGAAGGATAGCTAAGGGACAAGCTTGAAAGAAAAAATCTTCCATTGTATGAAAATTGTGAGTTTTCAATCAACTTTGTTTCCATCTATTAAAAAACTGAGATCTCAAGTGGAAGCAGACACCTAATCTATTAAAAAATTGAGATCTCAAGTGGAAGCAGACACCCAATCTCTAGGGATTTTCATGGCTCGAGCAGTGGCCAACGATTTTGCAAAGTCTAAGGTGGTTTTAACTTGGATTTTGGATGGGATTGGTCTTCAAGTCATCTCATTTATAAATACTCGTTCCATCCCCGACTGTTTGTCAATTTTCAGCATTCATGCCTTTTAGTAGGGTCAATAAATAATGTATTTTTTTCCCTACAAATTGAAAGAAAGAATAAATAAAAAAACATAGATGATTTTTTTGGGATGTTTGGAATAGTTAAAATGGACCAGCAATTTCGTACGGGAGGAGAATTAAACTAGTTGTAACCAAAATAAATTTGTCAAATAAGAGAAGCATCCATATTCGCTTGCACTATCAATTGATTAATATGCGTTTTACATCACTTTAATACATTTCAAGTTTGTTTTGGTGATTTCCTAGTCAATGGTGGATCGCGTTTAATTTGTGGTGAATTCACAGAGTATCATGGATGCTTGATACTCTACCAACCATTCAGGAACAAACATCACCGATTTCCAGTGGTATAAGAAAGCTATAAGAAACTTTTTAGGATTCAACACCTAAGGCACATGAACTGGGTTAGGGTTGGGTTGTTTCTATTTTTTTTTTCTCCTTACTAATGGTGAATTGGTTGGCTACGGGGTCCTGTGATTTTTGTCCATTTTGATTTTCGACAGGAAGAAGGAAAAAAGAAAAGAAAAAGGGAATCCTTTTGCGTGTCTAATTGATTATTATATTGATTGCAGAATTGATTGGCATAAAGCAAATTCGTACTAGTTTAATTGAATAAAATGAACAATTCATAGTCTCTGTCATGTTATGTTATCAATCCTAAGCAAATTCTTTTCCATTTTGAGGGCTAAATCTCCTCTAGACCTTATTCAAGTGCCAAACAACATTTTAAGTGTGAAGCATTAGCACTTTATCTGAATCACTAGATCTTTAGCATTGTCAAATTAATTTTTTATTTGAAATGTTACTGCAATAGTCGTTTGACCAAAAGATGTGAAATAAAACCCTGTTTATAGATGAGGGCTTATTAGGGTTATATTTTAAGCCTGGCTAAGAAAGATTTATACAAGTCAACTAAAATTTGGGATATACGTAGATTTTGTTCCCTAGGAATGGCATTGTATAGTTACCAAAAAGCATGACATTTTGCATTTCAATTGCAGGAAACTTTCACCAGAGTAAATGTTCCCATAGAGTGGCTGCGATGATTTTTTCCACGGCGAAGCATGGCTGGTATTAAGGGCGATACATGTTAGATTAGCACAATGTAAGAATGGAGTGTCCATGTCGTGTCTGTGTCATGTCCCGTGTCCGTGTCCGTGTCCGTGTCCGTGTCCGTGTCCGTGCTACATTTTGCCTCTGTCAGATGGAGTGTTTTATGCCAAAGTTTGTGTTAAGAGTTCTTGGACTCCAGTTGCTGGTCTAGAGTGAGCAAGTGAGGATGCAGTTTAAGAAGTGTGTCCTTAATGCCTCTTTTGTTGTCTATGGAAGGAGAGGTATAGGACTTCATTTCAAGGAGTGAGGTGTTTGTGACCATGGAAGCATTTTTTCCCCTTCTTTTAAGCAGTTTATTTGTGTGGCCTATAGGGGTTTGCTGCAATCATTGGACTTTGTTGGTTAATTCTAAAGATATTTTTTGTGTGCCATTTTTGCTTCTCTGCATGTGCTCCGGTTTGCACCTTGTTGAAGCTCTTTTGGATTTTTCTTATTTACAAAACTATGTATATTTTTTGTTGGCTCTTCATGAGACTCATTGCCTTTTACAATTTTCAATAAAAAATGATCTTCTTAAAGTTGTAGATTGCTGTTTATTCTTCCATCCTTGGTCCATGCAAGTTAATACGGGACATTGAGCCGTATATCACCTAAGTATGCATCTCTAAAAGTTCCCAACATGGTTTATTCAACAGGGAATGATCTCACAAGGTTGGATCTTCCTGTTTAAATTAAACTACGTAAAAATGTTTTTACTTCTCTTGTCACCCTGTTCAAACTGCGTAAAAATGTTTTTACTACTCTTATCACTCCTTCCGTTTTTGAGAGACGCAACTAGTTGTTTTCTGAAAGTCAACATTGCAGATCCATTATCATTTGAATTGAGATTTTTTGGCATGGCAGTAAATGCAGTAGTTTTGACTATTAAGTTTCATACATTGTCAGTCTTGTACTCTTGTTATGTTCTTTCGAGGCTGGCTATTATTTGGGATCAAATATTTATGCATCAAGTGGCATACCATGTCCATTGAAGGTAAGCAAGGAACTAGTTATGTCCTAAGGCATAAACATTTTTTCATTAAAAGGAAGGCCATAAACATAAGATTAGTGCGAATGTTGCTGCTAACTATAACATGTGTTTTGATTCATTCCAATATAGGAAGTGAATGCTTGGTAATAATGTATAAACTTGTTTCTAGATGATAGAATTTCCTGATCATTATCTTTGTTAGTAATAGATGCGTATCTACTTATTTTTCATTTTACGTTAGAATTGCAAGCTGGATTCATATGTTCGTTATTAATCTGTTACCCAATTATTTATTTTGCAGAAAGCAATCTGCAAGGACCCAACTGATTCAAAGGTTAGTATTGAACTACTCCTCTTCATGTATCATTCGTTATTGTGTTAATTTTTTTAGAACTTTTTTTTTTTGAGTCTATAATCTATATTTTCTTTCTGAAGGCACTAGGGGAAGAAAAGGAGATAAAATATTGAATTTTATTTAATATATATCTATATTTATTTATTTTCTAAAAAATGGAGAGTTGTTTCAACAATGACGTAATAGTCATATAAGCACTGTTGACTGGAAGTTGTAATCCTTTTCCTACATCCTATGTTTGAGTTGTTAGTTGGATGATATGTGGTTTGTACTCATTAATTGGGAGGGTCATGTCCTGTTGGAGTTCATGTTGCTGTAGTTGTGCATACTGAAAGGCTAGCATTGTGTTTCATTCTTCAGGGAAAACAAATTTTTTTGCAATATGGTGTTTGTATTGGACATGAATGCCATTTTTCTTCTTCTTCTTCTTCTTTTATCAAGGTGGTTGTGTTAAACACCATTTTGTAATGGATATTGACATGCCATTGTGTCCTTGATATGTGTTTCATGTTGCAGTATTTATCACATTCTAACATCTCACGTACGTAGATGCCTAAACCTCAGGCCTAGGTTTAATTACAGACCAATAGGCATAGTCAAAATTTCATATGTGGTGGTGTAGTATGTTTGTTCCTTAGGATTGATTGACATTTGTCATAGATTGGATATATTGATGATTCTAGTTTCCTGCAATCTATAATACACTATGCTGAATGTTTTCTTTTCTTCTGCTTTTCTTATATATCTGATGTAGGAAGTTCCACCGCTCGATGTACCAGAACTTTTGGCATATTTAGTTAGGCAATCTGGGCCATTCTTGGATCAAATTGGTGTTAGAAGAGGTAAGCAATTCGCTTGAGTTTTGATTTTGATCTTATAATGAAGTGATCAATAATATTTTGAACTTTATTTTGATAAAATAAAGGTATATATATATATATTTATATATAGAAATACACATAGTTTAGTTCCTATTAATGGGGTTCTAGGTACAGAGCTGACCTTTAATCATTATGTACAAAGTAGCTGCCTTGTATTCACACTCAATACTTCAAGGTTATTAGGCCTGAATTTAAAACCACTAAACCAATCGTCCCCTTTAAAGTACACCCACTTCAGTCCCAATTAATGGAATATATATATATGTTTGTCACGATAATTTGTATTGAGGATGATTGATGTAGTTTCATATATGTCATGTGACAAAATCTTTGCTTCACAACTTTAGATGGTCCTTTAGATAAGCTTTTACTACACCAATTGAAACTAGTTTGCAATTCTTAGGCAGAAGTAAAATTCAGGACTGCAGCCTTATGTAATACAGATGCCTTACAATTGAAGTTATTAGAAATGTGCTAGGCAAAGGTTGTTTAAAAAGTGCTACAATTGGGTCACATATAGAATTATAACTTTTGCCAGGGGCCAAGTTTTAAAGTTAATATACTACAATGCAAGTATTTTTTTTTTATTTTTTTTTGTTGATAAATTCTTTTTTTGTTGTTGATAAATTCAATGCAAGTATCAGTGGGCCCAAAACAACCAATAAGCTAAGAGGCATGATTGGATGTTTTTCTGAAAAAAGCTAACTTTTTGTTTAATTTGAAGTAGATCCACTTTAACCAAATGCCACAAATGGAGTTATCTTGGTTCTAGTGTGGTTTGACTTGGAAAATTTTAAATTGTTCCAATTGACAATATGGAAGCAGCGTGTCATTTGGAGGTCTAAAGGGCTGTTCTTATATTAAGTATTCCACATGCTATTTGTAATATTTGGTTTATTTTCAAGGAATAGTTCCATGGTTTATAGCATATAATCTCTATCACTTAATTATTGACAAAAATGTTAGAACAACTAACAAGTGTACCAACTAGACAAAATATTTGGTGAATCTCATACCAAGTGGTGGGACCTATGTACAAGCGCGCTGTTGGTATTTTTTTTTTTTAAGTGTTTCTAGCATTTTTGTATTATTGATAGTTCAGATGTTTCTTATACTCCAATGTACTGAACTCAAACTAATCATGGTTACTTGGGTTGAGGTTGGCAACATGGTTCCTCTTGCGTATGGTTGTTCTTAGAGTACACACACACATATATATATACATATATATTTTTTTCAATTTTAGAATAACTATGTCCTTTCTCATGGTCTCAATTCTCATTTTTTTTTTTGTGTGTTTTTCTTCTGTCTTTGAGGCACCTATAACTTAGTTTCTGTTGTTCCTTCTTGACAATATTTTATGCCTTCGTTGCTACTCTTAAACCATCCTGTGCTCCTTCACCTCATATTGTTTATGCTTCATGCTACTTGTAGCTCTAGAGAAATGTAGCACCTCATATTGTCTATGCTTCGTGCTACTTGTAGCTTTAGAGAAATGTAGTCATTTCTTATTGTTGTGCCCCCCTCCTGTCTGTGTCTGTGTCTATATCCTCATTTTTACATTTGCTTTTTATTGTCATCCAACATTTTGTACGGTATAGCATATGCCATGCAGCAGTCTTATGGAGATTTTCCATAAATTCCTATTCAATTACATGACCGCTTCAGAAGCACTTCTCCTTATCATCCACTTGTTATAGCTTTAGGACCATAATGAGCTGGAGCTGGCACAGAGCCTGCTTGTTTAGCCTGGAACTGGGGTTAAGCGTTAAATAATTTGGGGTTGAGGCAAGATACGTGTGCTTGGCTTAATTAGATTTGGTTCAAATTAGAAAGTTACAATTGGTTCAATAAGGTGTGTTGGTGATGTACAAGAAAGCACTTAATTAATCTGAACATTATGGATTAGTTCTCTCTCTCTCTCTCTCCACCAGACAAAGTGAATCAAAAGCATAGCAAGCAAACCAAATTGTATGTGTGTTTTCAACAGCCTCCAAAATATCCGTCCATCATCAAGGTGAACTACCATTATATCACCATCCTATTGTCTCCAATTAAACCACCATTAATAACATAATCAACGATAGGTCACTACTCACATTCATGTTTCTATTCTTTGCTACCTACACTCATAGAGGGCTCTTCCTTCCTTACACTAAATAAGTATGTATGTATCTCTCTACTTGCGTATATCGATAGAGGGCTAGTGCTTAAGTGTTAGAAAAATGTGTTTTCCGACCTAGTTTTCAAATCGGGAGTCCCCGTGCCTGTTCGTTAAGTTTTCACAACTCAAATTGGTCCCTCCTGAGATGTTCGGGGTGTTCCCTGGGCCTTCTCGTGATTGTTACAAGATTCCGGCCCGCCGAGACCTGTTTTCAAGCTTCAGTGTGAAAAAAGTACCTTTTCCGACCTAGTTTTCAAACCGGAAGTCTCGCGCTAGTTCCGTAAGTTTCCACAACTTACATTGGTTTCTCCTGAGGTGTTGGAGGTATTCCACGGGCCTTCTCGGGACTGTTACAGGATTTTTTTGGCCCCCGATGGCCTATTTTCAAACTTGAGTGTTTAGGAAGTGCATTTTTTGACTTAGTTTCCAAACTGGGAGTCTCATGCGAGTTCCGTAAGTTTCCACAACTCACGTTGGTCCCTCCCTAGGTGTTTTGAGGTGTTCCCCGGACCTTCTCTTGGCTGTCATCCGATTTTGGCCCCCCCGATGGACTATTTTCAAGCTTAGGTGCGAGAAAAGTGCCGTTTCGGACTTAGTTTCCAAACCGGGAGTCTCGTGCTAGTTCCGTAAGTTTTCACAACTTACATCGGTCCCTCCCGGGGTGTTTGACGTGTTCCCTGTGCCTTCTCGTGACTGTTACACGATTTTGGCCCCCGACGGCTTATTTTTTAGCTTAAGTGCGAAAAAAGTGCATTTTTTGATTTAGTTCTCAAGTCGAGAGTCCCGTGCTAGTCCCGTAAGTCTTCGCAAGTTGCCTCTTGGACCCTCCCAAGGTGTCCCTCCTGAGATGCTTGGGGTGTTCCCCGGGCCTTCTTGTGATCGTTACACGATTCCGGCTCGCCGAGGCCTGTTTTCAAGCTTCAGTGTGGAAAAAGTACCTTTTCCGACCTAGTTTTCAGACCGGAAGTCCCGCGCTAGTTCCGTAAGTTTCCACAACTTACATTGGTTTCTCCCGAGGTGTTGGAGGTGTTCCACGGGCCTTCTCGGGACTGTTACAGGATTCTTTTGGCCCCCGATGGCCTATTTCCAAACTTAAGTGTTTAGGAAGTGCATTTTTTGACTTAGTTTCCAAACCGGGAGTCCCATGCGAGTTCCGTAAGTTTCCACAACTCACGTTGGTCCCTCCCTAGGTGTTTTGAGGTGTTCCCAGGACCTTCTCTTGGGTGTCACCCGATTTTGGCCCCGCCGATGGACTATTTTCAAGCTTTGGTGCGAAAAAAGTGCCGTTTCGGAGTTAGTTTCCAAACCGGGAGTCCCGTGCTAGTTCCGTAAGTTTTCACAACTTACATGGGTCCCTCCCGGGGTGTTTGACGTGTTTCCCGGGCCTTCTCGTGACTGTTACACGATTTTGGCCCCCGATGGCTTATTTTCGAGCTTAAGTGCGAAAAAAGTGCATTTTTTGATTTAGTTCTGAAGCCGAGAGTCCCGTGCTAGTCCCGTAAGTCTCCGCAACCTGCCTCTTGGACCCTCCCGATGTGTTTGGGGCATTTCCCGGTCCTTCTCGCGACGATGACACGGTTTCGGCCCGCCCCCCTCCCGGTGTCCTATTTCCAAGCCTAAGCTTAGGAAAAGTGTCTTTTTCCAACTTAGTTTTCAAACCGGGAGTCCCCGTGCTAGTTCCGTAAGCTTTCACAACTCGCGTCTGTCACTCCCGAGGTGTTTGAGGTGTTCCCGGCCCTTGTTGCGACTGTTACATGATTTTGGCCCCCCGATGGCCTACTTCCAAGCTCATGCGTTAGAAAAGTGTGTTTTCCGACCTAGTTTTCAAATCGGGAGTCCCCGTGCCTGTTCGTTAAGTTTTCACGGCTCAAATTGGTCCCTCCTGAGATGCTCGGGGTGTTCCCCGGGCCTTCTCGTGATCGTTACACGATTCCGGCCCGCCGAGGCCTGTTTTCAAGCTTCAGTGTGGAAAAAGTACCTTTTCCGACCTAGTTTTCAAACCGGAAGTCCCGCGCTAGTTCCGTAAGTTTCCACAACTTACATTGGTTTCTCCCGAGGTGTTGGAGGTGTTCCACGGGCCTTCTCGGGACTGTTACGGGATTCTTTTGGCCCCCGATGGCCTATTTCCAAACTTAAGTGTTTAGGAAGTGCATTTTTTGACTTAGTTTCCAAACCGGGAGTCCAATGCGAGTTTCGTAATTTTCCACAACTCACGTTGGTCCCTCCCTGGTGTTTTGAGGTTTTCCCCGGACCTTCTCTTGGTTGTCACCCGATTTTGGCCCCCCCGATGGACTATTTTCAAGCTTAGGTGCGAGAAAAGTGCCGTTTCGGACTTAATTTTCAAACCGGCAGTCCCGTGCTAGTTTCGTAAGTTTTCACAACTTACATTGGTCCCTCCCGGGGTGTTTGACGTGGTCCCCGGGCCTTTTTGTGACTGTTACACGATTTTGGCCCCCAACGGCTTATTTTCGAGCTTAAGTGCGAAAAAAGTGCATTTTTTGATTTAGTTCTCAAGCCGAGAGTCCCGTGCTAGTCCGTAAGTCTCCTCAACTTGCCTCTTGGACCCTCCCGAGGTGTTTGGGGCATTTCCCGGTCCTTCTTGTGACGGTGACACGGTTTCGGCCCGCCCCCCTTCCCCCGGTGTCCTATTTCCAAGCCTAAGCTTAGGAAAAGTGTCTCTGTCCAACTTAGTTTTCAAACCAGGAGTCCCCGTGCTTGTTCCGTAAGCTTTCACAACTCGCGTCTGTCACTCCCGAGGTGTTTGAGGTGTTCCTGGCCCTTGTTGCGATGTTACATGATTTTGGCCACCCGATGGCCTACTTTCAAGCTCATGCGTTAGAAAAGTGTGTTTTCCGACCTAGTTTTCAAATCGGGAGTCCCCGTGCCTGTTCGTTAAGTTTTCACGGCTCAAATTGGTCCCTCCTGAGATGCTCGGGGTGTTCCCCAGGCCTTCTCGTGATCGTTACACGATTCCGGCCCGCCGAGGCCTGTTTTCAAGCTTCAGTGTGGAAAAAGGACCTTTTCCGACCTAGTTTTTAGACCGGAAGTCCGGCACTAGTTCTGTAAGTTTCCACAACTTACATTGGTTTGTCCCGAGGTGTTGGAGGTGTTCCACAGGCCTTCTCGGGACTGTTACAGGATTCTTTTGGCCCCTGATAGCCTATTTCCAAACTTCAGTGTTTAGGAAGTGCATTTTTTGACTAAGTTTCCAAACCGGGAGTCCCATGCGAGCTTCGTAAGTTTCCACAACTCACGTTGGTCCCTCCCTAGGTGTTTTGAGGTTTTCCCCGGACCTTCTCTTGGGTGTCACCCGATTTTGGCCCCCCCGATGCACTATTTTCAAGCTCAGGTGCGAGAAAAGTGCCGTTTCGGACCTAGTTTCCAAACCGGGAGTCGCGTG
Source organism: Camellia japonica (assembly GCA_030407325.1). NCBI lineage: Eukaryota > Viridiplantae > Streptophyta > Magnoliopsida > Ericales > Theaceae > Camellia > Camellia japonica. Next base: position 3,311 of record JAPPVO010003958.1, on the reverse strand, counting down.
CTAGTTCCGTAAGTTTTCATAACTTGCATCGGTCCCTCCCGGGGTGTTTGACGTGTTCCGCGTTCCTTCTCGTGACTGTTACACGATTTTGGACCCCGACGGCTTATTTTTGAGCTTAAGTGCGAAAAAAGTGCATTTTTGATTTAGTTCTCAAGCCGAGAGTCCCGTGCTAGTCCCGTAAGTCTCCGCAACTTGCCTCTTCGACCCCCTCCCGAGGTGTTTGGGGCATTTCCCGGTCCTTCTCGTGACGGTGACACGGATTCGGCCCCCCCCGATGTCCTATTTCCAAGCCTAAGCTTGGGAAAAGTGTCTTTCCAACTTAGTTTTCAAACCGGCGAATCCCCGTGCTAGTCCCATAAGCTTTCACAACTCGCTCGCGTCTGTCACTCCCGAGGTGTTTGAGGTGTTCCCGGACCCTTGTTGCGACTATTACATGATTTTGGCCCCCTGATGGCCTACTTCCAAGCTCATGCGTTAGAAAGTGTGTTTTCCGACCTAGTTTTCAAATCGGGAGTCCCCATGCCTGTTCGTTAAGTTTTCACGGCTCAATTGGTCCCTAACTGAGATGCTCTGGGTGTCCCCCGGCCTTCTCGTGATCGTTACACGATTCCGGTCCCGCCGTGGCCTGTTTTCAAGCTTCAGTGTGGAGAAAGTACCTTTTACGACCTAGTTTTCAGACCGCAAGTCCCGCGCTAGTTCCGTAAGTTTCCACAACTTACATTGGTTTGTCCCGAGGTGTTGGAGGTGTTCCACGGCCTTCTCGGGACTGTTACAGGATTCTTTTAGCCCCCGATGGCCTATTTCCAAACTTCAGTGTTTAGGAAGTGCATTTTTTGACTAAGTTTCCAAACCGGGAGTCCCATGCGAGCTTCGTAAGTTTCCACAACTCACGTTGTCCCTCCCTAGGTGTTTTGAGGTTTTCCCCGGACCTTCTCTTGGGTGTCACCCGATTTTGGCCCCCCCGATGCACTATTTTCAAGCTCAGGTGCGAGAAAAGTGCCGTTTCGGACCTAGTTTCCAAACCGGGAGTCGCGTGCTAGTTCCGTAAGTTTTCATAACTTGCATCGGTCCCTCCCGGGGTGTTTGACGTGTTCCGCGTTCCTTCTCGTGACTGTTACACGATTTTGGACCCCGACGGCTTATTTTTGAGCTTAAGTGCGAAAAAAGTGCATTTTTTGATTTAGTTCTCAAGCCGAGAGTCCCGTGCTAGTCCCGTAAGTCTCCGCAACTTGCCTCTTCGACCCTCCCGAGGTGTTTGGGGCATTTCCCGGTCCTTCTCGTGACGGTGACACGGATTCGGCCCCCCCCGATGTCCTATTTCCAAGCCTAAGCTTGGGAAAAGTGTCTTTCCAACTTAGTTTTCAAACCGGCAATCCCCGTGCTAGTCCCATAAGCTTTCACAACTCGCGTCTGTCACTCCCGAGGTGTTTGAGGTGTTCCCGGACCTTGTTGCGACTATTACATGATTTTGGCCCCCTGATGGCCTACTTCCAAGCTCATGCGTTAGAAAAGTGTGTTTTCCGACCTAGTTTTCAAATCGGGAGTCCCCATGCCTGTTCGTTAAGTTTTCACGGCTCTAATTGGTCCTAACTGAGATGCTCTGGGTGTCCCCCGGGCCTTCTCGTGATCGTTACACGATTCCGGTCCGCCGTGGCCTATTTTCAAGCTTCAGTGTGGAGAAAGTACCTTTTACGACCTAGTTTTCAGACCGCAAGTCCCGCGCTAGTTCCGTAAGTTTCCACAACTTACATTGGTTTGTCCCGAGGTGTTGGAGGTGTTCCACGGGCCTTCTCGGGACTGTTACAGGATTCTTTTGGCCCCCGATGGCCTATTTCCAAACTTAAGTGTTTAGGAAGTGCATTTTTTGACTTAGTTTCCAAACCGGGAGTCCCATGCGAGTTCCGTAAGTTTCCACAACTCACGTTGGTCCCTCCCTAGGTGTTTTGAGGTGTTCCTCGGACCTTCTCTTGGCTGTCACCCGATTTTGGCCCCCCCGATGGACTATTTTCAAGCTTAGGTGCGAGAAAAGTGCCGTTTCGGACTTAGTTTCAAAACCGGGAGTCCCGTGCTAGTTCCGTAAGTTTTCACAACTTACATAGGACCCTCCCGGGGTGTTTGACGTGTTCCCCGGGCCTTTTCGTGACTGTTACACGATTTTGGGCCCCCACGGCTTATTTTCGAGCTTAAGTGCGAAAAAAGTGCATTTTTTGATTTAGTTCTCAAGCCGAGAGTCCCGTGTTAGTCCCGTAAGTCTCCTCAACTTGCCTCTTGGACCCTCCCGAGGTGTTTGGGGCATTTCCCGGTCCTTCTCGTGACGGTGACACGGTTTCGCCCCCTCCCGGTGTCCTATTTCGAAGCCTAAGCGTGGGAAAAGTGTCTCTTTCCAACTTAGTTTTCAAACCGGGAGTCCCCGTGCTAGTTCCGTAAGCTTTCACAACTCGCGTCTGTCACTCCCGAGGTGTTTGAGGTGTTCCCGGCCCTTGTTGCGACTGTTACATGATTTTGGCCCCCGATGGCCTACTTCCAAGCTCATGCGTTAGAAAAGTGTGTTTTCCGACCTAGTTTTCAAATCGGGAGTCCCCGTGCCTGTTCGTTAAGTTTTCATGGCTCAAATTGCTCCCTCCTGAGATACTCGGGGTGTTCCCCGGGCCTTCTCGTGATCGTTACACGATTCCGGCCCACCGAGGCCTATTTTCAAGCTTCAGTGTGGAAAAAGTACCTTTTCCGACCTAGTTTTCATACCGGAAGTCCCGCGCTAGTTCCGTAAGTTTCCATAACTTACATTGGTTTCTCCCGAGGTGTTAGAGGTGTTCCACGGGCCTTCTCGGGACTGTTACAGGAACTTTTTTGGCCCCCCGATGGCCTATTTTAAGACTTGAGTGTTTACGAAGTGCATTTTTTGACTTCGCTTCCAAACCAGGAGTCCCATGCGAGTTCCGTAAGTTTCCACAACTCACGTTGGTCCCTCTCTAGGTGTTTTGAGGTGTTCACCGGACCTTCTCTTGGCTGTCACCCGATTTTGGCCCCCCTCCCCCCCCCGATGGACTATTTTCCAGCTTAGGTGCGAGAAAAGTGCCGTTTCGGACTTAGTTTTCAAAACGGAAGTCCCGCGCTAGTTCCGTAAGTTTCCACAACTTACACTGGTTTCTCCCGAGGTGTTGGAGGTGTTCCACGGGCCTTCTCGGGACTGTTACAGGAATTTTTTTGGCCCCCCGATGGCCTATTTTCAGACTTGAGTGTTTAGGAAGTGCATTTTCTGACTTCGCTTCCAAACCGGGAGTCCCATGCGAGTTCCGTAAGTTTCCACAACT
>JAPPVO010003957.1:0-11622 GCA_030407325.1 Camellia japonica | reverse complement strand
TCTTCATCAGTGAGTGTGTCTCCCCTTTTCTTCCCCACTTCCTTTTTCTAAAACCGTGTGTTTCCTCTTTCTTTTAAAGAAATATATCCTCCTCCACCACCCCTTATCTCCTTCACCCACCCCACCCACTTCTCTTTTTTTGATTTTATTCCTCCACCATCCGTAAAAGCCACCGTCCCATTATTATTATTATTTTTCTATATATATATTTTTTGTTTTATTGTTTTCCCCTTTTTTTTTATTTTTTATTATATATATATATATATATATATATATTTTGGTTTTCAACTTAGTTTTTATTTATTCTTTTTTTTTTCTTTTGTTTTAAAAATGGTTATCAATTATAACACACTTAAAAGATATGCACACACCTAATTTAATACACACACATAAAATTATAAAACACTACAAATTACCAAAATATTAGTGATGGCCAAAATGGGTGAGGTTTGGGATTTAAAATTTCAATTTGATTTTTTTGGTGAGGGTGGTCAAACTAAAATGCCCAAGTCTTAGGGCCGGTCAAAATGGGGTGTCTACAGTTGCCCCTCTTTGACAGAGCTCGAAGTCATGAAATGACGTGAGTGAATGTCAAAGCCCGAAGACGACCCTTTTGACCAGGCCATAAGACTTGGGCAATCACACAAAATGCAATGCATGTACAAACCAGATGTAATGCAAGTGGTTGAACCCGAAGGTTGCCTACGTATCCCTTTGCAAGGAATCAAACCAGCGTAGTTCAGGGGCAGAATGCAAGTGACATGCTCAAAATGCAGTTTGAAGGTTGGACTTACACGCTTCGCGCAGCCGGTTGTTTTGAAAAAACTTATGATCATGCAAGAGAGGGATGACCTCAACTAAGAGTAATCAACATCCTAACACGTCTCACGCGAAATGAGGAAATATGGTGTAAACGACAGGCGCACCTGATGTTTTTAACCGAGTGAATCAACAACCTAACGCGTCTCACGCGAGAGGAGAAGGGGTGTGTAAACAGACAGGCGCACCTACTATTTTTAACCGAGTTGCAATCCAAACGCGTTTCACGCGAGAGGAGGAAGGGTGGTATAAACAGACAGGCGCACCTGCTGTTTTACCGATTTGGGTGGCCATGGGTGCCGCTTTTCTGATCATATTTACAACTTTCCTATTCTCCAACGGGGTGACAGACTAGGTTGGTTCAGTTTCCAGAGTTGAGGCGCATACAAGCTACCTCAACCTATGGGGCTGCCATACAGATTTCAAGCCGAGAATGCACCCTGGATGCACCTCTGGGTATTTAAACCAGACTTTAGTCTCGGAAATCCTGAACCTTTTGCGTTCTAGGTCTCGGCCATTCGAACTCTAGTTTCCACCGTCGCAGTTGGTCTCCTAGGAACTTATTGCAATCACAGGCAGGTGACTATACCAGACCACCTAAAGTCGTTCGGGCACGACAAACACCAAAGGAATTGCACCTTTATAGAATTTAAGGTCTCCTAGACCAGGGAGAGTGTACAAGATGGTGCGATGCGCAAGATAGCACGATTGAAATTGATGCACAAAGCAGTGCGGTACCCAAAGCAGGGCGATTGAATGGCCTAACCAGCAGGCGTATCTCAACGTATTTTTATACGGAGAGAGGAAAGGTTAGGGCGATTGAAATTGATGCACAAAGCAGTGCGGTGCCCAAAGCAGGGCGATTGAATGGCCTAACCAACAGGCGTATCTCAACGTATTTTTATACGGAGAGAGGGAAGGTTAGGGCGATTGAAATTGATGCACAAAGTAGTGCGGTGCCCAAAGCAGGGCGATTGAATGGCCTAACCAACAGGCGAATCTCAACGTATTTTTATACGGAGAGAGGGAAGGTTAGGGCGATTGAAATTGATGCACAAAGCAGTGCGGTGCCCAAAGCAGGGCGATTGAATTTGATGCCCAAAGCAGGGCGGTTGAATTTGATGCCCAAAGCAGGGCGGTGCCCAAAGCAGGGCGATTGAATTTGATGCCAAAGCAGGGCGATTGAATTTGATGCCCAAGGTAGGGCGGTGCCCAAAGCAGGGCGGTTGAATTTGATGCCCAAGGCAGGGCGGTGCCCAAAGCAGGGCGGTTGAATTTGATGCCCAAGGCAAGGCGGTGCCCAAAGCAGGGCGGTTGAATTTGATGCCCAAGGCAGGGCGGTGCCCAAAGCAGGGCGGTTGAATTTGATGCCCAAGGCAGGGCGGTGCCCAAAGCAGGGCGGTTGAATTTGATGCCCAAGGCAGGGCGGTGCCCAAAGCAAGGCGGTTGAATTTGATGCCCAAGGCAGGGCGGTGCCCAAAGCAGGGCGATTGAATTTGATGCCCAAAGCAGGGCGATTGAATTTGATGCCCAAAGCAGGGCGGTTGAATTTGATGCCCAAGGCAGGGCGGTGCCCAAAGCAGGGCGGTTGAATTTGATGCCCAAGGCAGGGCGGTGCCCAAAGCAGGGCGGTTGAATTTGATGCCCAAAGCAGGGCGGTTGAATTTGATGCCCAAAGCAGGGCGGTGCCCAAAGCAGGGCGATTGAATTTGATGCCCAAAGCAGGGCGGTGCCCAAAGCAGGGCGATTGAATTTGATATGCACAAGATAATGCGATGGAATTGAAATTGAAATTTGAGTGGTAGGTGCACGAAGTGAGATTATTGTGCGATAGATGCACAAAATGAAAGAATGAATTGTATGTTCGAACCAAATACCGTATATATATACCATGTACGAACAAAATACATATGAATACGGCAATATACACAGACAAATAACAGACCTATACACAGACATAGACATATACAGTATATATACAAGTATATATGACACAGACATATACAGACATATACACAAACATATACGGATATATACACAACTATATACGGATATATACACAAATATATACGGATATATCTTTTCTGGGCTTGCTGTTTTCTCTCTTTTCTTCTTCTTTTTTTTTTGTTTTTTTGTTTTTTTGTTTTTGGAGTCTCTGTAATTGGGGATGTCCTCCCCTGACTTCAATAAAATCAGTTTCTTTTTTTGCTCATCAATGGCGTGACTGGCATATCACTTTGAACTTGAAAACATTTTTGTTTGATTGAATTTGAGAGTGATTGAATTTTGAACTCTAAATTAAACATTGATTCTATACTGACCTGAATCAAAGAATGACTTAACGAAACAAGAACGAAGCAAAATATACACTGACTAGTATACATACACCGACTGGTATAAATATACTGACTGGTATAAATACACTGACTGGTATGAATACACACTTATATACACTGAATAGTTCACTCGAGCGGTGGAGAAGACAGAATCTCTAACTCGACTATGCCCCTAGTTCATTGCCTTGACCCTTTTTTGTCTCTTGATTTTTTTTGTAAAAATGTTTTGACCAACATAAGAGTTAGATTAGTATACTTATTCCATTTTCTGTTTTGAAATCACGTAAGCTAAACTCTGAGCACTGAAAATTTTCCTTTTCAAATCCAAAGAATGGTCCAAGTTTTGCAAAAAATGGAACAATTTTCGAGAAAAATTAGTCAGCTTCATTCAAATTAATCAAACCCTATTTTTGCAAATGGTCACTACTCAACTAACATGGAATCAATCATTGAGGTGCATAGTCCCAAGCCAGATAATCAAAGGGGATAACCGAACCGAGCCGATTTGAAAACAAGCTATCCGAACCGAATGAAGTCGAGCAGAACCGGATCGGACCGAACCGAACCGAACCGTCGAACCGAACTAAACCAAGTTAAATCAAACCAATTGAACTGAGCAGAACGAAGATACACCAATCAAACACGGATAGGGACAACCAAGTCGACTAAAGACACACCAAGCAAACATGGACAAGATGAATGAGTTGAAAAATTATTAGGGCCGAACTTCGAGATGAAGCTACCTACGTATCCCAAAGATAGGAATCAGGCCATCGTAGTTCGGGCTGAGGGTCACTCGGGTATTGACACTCTCCTTTTGTGCTCTAACTTTTGCCAAAGCCGCCCTTTCGGGTTTTCAACCTTGCGAGCTTTTCATTTTTTATTATTATTTTTTTCATTTTCATTTTCATTTTTTTTTTTTCATTTTCATTTTTTTTATCATGTTTTTTTTAATTTTTTTTTTCTACTCTAACTTTTGCCTGGGTCGCCCTTCTGGGTTTTCCACCCAGCGAGCCTCTCAAGGGTTTCAGTTTAGCTTGTCCATGTTGATTGGGTGTGAAATCTCTAGGCCATCTATAAGAACAGCTGCTACACTTGACCAGTAGTAGATATGATGATGTAGGGACTAGGCTAATTGGGTCCGAATTTGCCCCTAGTGTAGTGGAGAGGAACTCGACTGTCCTTCAATAATAAAATTCATTCTCTCAAATTCTGGGTTTGGCCTTTTGGGCGGTCTTCATTGGGAAACGATTCAGTTTTAACTCTTTGATCACATCAACCTTTTGCCCCTAGTTCAAGGGCTACTTCAAATCTAAATCACATCCGACCTTCTTGCCCCTAGTTCAAGGGTTGCTTCCAATCTGAATCACTGGCCCTACATAGTTTTGGCTAAGGTTCACTCGGGTATTGACACTCTCCTTTTGCGCTCTAACTTTTGCCAAAGCCGCCCTTTCGGGTTTTCAACCTTGCGAGCTTTTATTTTTCTTTTTTTTTATTTCTTTCTTTTTTTTTTTTTGCTCTAACTTTTGCCTGGGTCGCCCTTCCGGGTTTTCGGCCCAGCGAGCCTCTCAAGGGTGATACTTTATTGCCCTAGTTCAAGGACTACCTCCATTTCAGCTATGCAAGCCTCACACTTTTGCCCCTAGTTCAAGGGCCGTTTCAAATCGAAATCACATTCTCTGCCCTGAGTTCAAGGTCTGTTTCAATCTGGATCACATCATTGCCCCTAGTTCAAGGGCTATTTCCAATCTAAATCATATTCGACCTTATTGCCCCTAGTTGAAGGGCTGCCCATTTGAATCACATCATGGCCCCTAGTTCAAGGGCTATTTCTAATTCGGCTATGCAAGCTTTACACTTTGATTGATCATGGAATACTTCAAATCACGGTTTTGAAAGCTAAGGAGCTAAGGAGGTCGGACCTCAAGAAGTCAAGAGGGATCCTATGCTGTATAACTAATTCCAGGCTTGTCTTCGTAGGACCACGCAAAAACAGTTTTTGAAATCTTTTCACAAAGTGACTAATCACTCGTACTTTCACGAAGATAAGATAGAACCATTTTGGACCAAGCCAGGATCCTTCTCAGTACCCACATTAACAAAAATGATTTTATTCATCAAAGGCTTAGCACACCTCTCTTCCTCTCAGTTGATCAAAATTTGCAAATCCCAAGGAAATTCTTCCTCTTCGTTTTTATCAGAGTTTTTGGAAAAAGTTTTGAAAAACTTTGGTCAATGCAATGATTTAAAGGCACAGAAAAGTAGGTAGACTCTATGGCATGTTGTTTTGTTTATTGAAAGAGACTATGACTCAGCAATGACAACAGACCCAAAAGAAAATGACAAAGATGACCTAGACAGGACAGAAATGTCTAGTTAGCACTATCGAAATCAACAGACTCTGACTCATTAGAATGACTCGAGTCTGATCCCAACTCTACAACTTGGTGGAATCAAACTTAGACTCAATACTCAATTCAGAATTCAGAATAAAAACCATTCTCTTTTTGCAGTCAAAGTGGGGGCCAGCCACAACATTCAAAATAAAGCTTGTGCAATCAACAGGTGGTCACTCCCCAATTACAGAAACAAAATGGAACTTCAATTATGCCCTCACTAAAAACACACTGAACCCCACAAATTGAAATGCCTGAACCACTCACTTGAATTTGAGAACCCCTGTATAGATCCAATACATTGCACATAACACATAGCAGGAAAGAGAACAAACACCCCTATGGGGGGTAGGGTTATCCTGTCCTAGCTTGAAATGATCTAGGGTTTCACTATTCAAACAAGCGGTATCATACATCCTAGAAATGGGAAAGTATCATGTCCTAATTTGAAAGGTACTATAGCTCACTATATGTACAAGGTTTGGCTCTACTCTAAGGTTTAAAGTCAAGGTGACGTACCAAAAGAGCTTTGGGTCATAACCAATAAAGATCCCAGGAAATCAGAAGAGTCAAATAGCCTCTCTTCGGAGTCTGAGAACCTAGATAGCAAAGCTAGATAGCAGGGCTACATAGCAAGCTACCCTTTTGACAAATCTCAAAGGTTATAACACAAGGCCTCTAAAGTATCGTAAAAATAGGTGTAGTGTCACAAAAAGCTGCCTGTGCTCCCACCAGTATCTGGGCAACACAGGAACTTTAAGTGCACCAAGGCATGCAATGCAATAAACATATAATTGAAAATAAAAGTAAAGTCATATCATGGAGTTCGAGTCAAGGTTTCATAAATCCCCAGCAGAGTCGCCAGAAACTGTAACATGCCCGGAGGGTACCCGCGCGCGTTAAACAGTTCGGACTCCCGAGATCTCTTTGATCTCAATGTTTCACGAGTGCAATGTGAAACGTAGATGAAAGTCCAGATTTGGAAACTTTTACTGAAAATCCATTTTATTGCAATTTTGTTAAAAATGGACTGCGTTATCAGAACTCAGAGTCGCCACCTAATATTTTGGGAAATTAGGAAACCATGACTCGGGCCAAGGCCATGTTGTTCGTCGTAACCAAGGATGCTTGGCTCGGAACCTTAGGTATGAGAGGGGAAGGTCAATAATGAGCACCCCCGCTCACCCGATCAAAAGATCGGCCTCTACTAAACCACGATATGACTTTTATTTTCTTTATATTTTTATGTTCTGATTATTTTAGTAAATCCTAAAATTTACTATGTGAAGCATACAAGTATAGACTAGTTTGCTCAAATTGGAACAATTCAACTTCATGTTGTTTTGAAAAGGGTTTGAATTTGCCACTTGACAAAGTGGGCTTAAGACGTACATTTATTGAATTATTCCAATTCAAACAACAAGCCTTCATCCACAGGCATTCAAACAGTTTATACTTTAAACAAATAGCCACATGGTAGGATGCTAAACATAATAAGAAAATCACACACAAATGGGATGCTAAAGCATAAAAACTTACAGATTGACCGAGTCCCTCGAACAGCTACAAAACAAAGTTAGTAAAATATGCATGATCTTATATACAGAATCCTAATGCAATTCACTCATGAGATGCACTAAAGATTTGGCTTCTAGAATATGGCATGTGAATCATCTTAAATAGTGCACAAAACATGGGATAATCAATTGAAGCATAAAGATGCAAATTTAGCCAAATCTTATGCATGGATCATGGATGTAAAGCAGGGATATGCATGGTATGTCAAGATATATACATACACACAGTTAGGGAAAGCGATAAAGAACGGATAGAAAGAAGCGAGGTGGGGGATTATTACAATACCCGAATTATTACAGATCGATGAGAGAGAGAAGGGATGAAAAATAAAATCCTCACAAAACACTCAAAAAAACAACAAAATAAAATAAAATAAAATAAAAAAAAATAAAATAAAATCTTCCAAACATCCAGCAGACTTGCACACCTCAGCCCATGTACTCAATTCATCCCTATGATTGATATTATGCTGCCCTTCACTTCCAAGTGTAGTTTTTCCATCCCAAGCCCATTAACCATAAACAGCTGCAAACAACAACAAAGAAGGCCAAGAAGAAAAATTGTGCAGATGACCAACGAAGGAGGAGCTGCTGTTCTGTGAATTGAGAGAGAGAGAGAGAGAGAGAATTGGGTGTCTCTAGAGAGAGAAAAGTTGTGGGTCTCTTTGTAGAGAGAGAGAGAGAGAGAGAGAGAGAGAGGAGAGAGCGTGCGTGGGTGTGTGTCATGTGCATGTGTGTGCATGTGGGTGTGCATGCTGTGTGAGAGAGTGGTGAGTGTGTGTCCGTGTGTGTTAGTGTGTTGTGCTGGGTCTGTCAGTGAGGTGCCGAGAGTGGGGGTGTGTGCAGGTGTGTGTGTGTGTTTATGGTGTCTTCTCCCCCCTCTCTCTCCCCCGAGCTCCTCAAGCTGAGAGAGAGAGAGAGAGGTGAGGGAGCTCACCCGTGTAGTGAGTCTCGTGTGTGTGTAGTGATCGTGTGGTGTTGAGTGTGTGTGTGAATGATGGGTGTGTGATCACTCCTCCCTCTCCTCCAGCCGAGCCAGAGAGAGAGAGGGATGTCTCTCAAGCTTTTGTATCCCTTTTTCCTCACTGCCCGTGTGTCTCTCTGCTTTGTGATGTGTATGAAATGTGTGTGTCTTCCTCGGTGATGTGCTGGGGTTTGTGTTGTGAATTAGTGAGCTCCTCCCTCTCTCTATCCGTGTGTGTCATTGTAGAGAGAGAGAGGGAGAGAGATGGCTGTGTGTTCTTGTGGATCCTCTTCAAAACCGTGCGTCTGGGTGCATGGTTTGTGATGTTTGTGTATTGTGTTTCAGTGAAAGTGTATGGGTGTGTAATGGTGCTGCTGGGTGTGTGTTGTGTGTGTGAGTATCTGTTGAGAGAGGTGTGTGTGTTACTGTGTGTGCTCCTCTAACCCGTATGAGTGTGTGTGTGGAGTCTTAGAGAGAGAGAGAGCTGGGTCTCTCCCTCCATGCCTCGTGTGTATGCTATGTCTCTCCCTCTCTGTAAAGCCGTGTATCTGGTGAAGTGATGGGTGTGCTCTCAAAACCGTGTCTCTCTGTGTGTCCTCTGTGTTGTTTATCCTTTTATTTTTTTATCTCCCCCTCCACCCATCCATTGCGAGCCTCTTCTCTTCTCTTCATCAGTGAGTGTGTCTCCCCTTTTCTTCCCCACTTCTTTTTCTAAAACCGTTGTGTTCTCTTTCTTTTAAAGAAATATATCCTCCTCCACCACCCCTTATCTCCTTCACCCACCCCACCCACTTCTCTTTTTTTGATTTTTATCCTCCACCATCCGTAAAAGCCACCGTCCCATTATTATTATATTATTTTTCTATATATATATTTTTTGTTTTATGTTTTCCCCTTTTTTATTTTTTATTATATATATATATATTTTTTGGTTTTCAATTTAGTTTTTATTTATTCTTTTTTTTTCTTTTGTTTTAAAAATGGTTATCAATTATAAACACACTTAAAAGATATGCACACACCTAATTTAATACACACACATAAAATTATAAAACACTACAAATTACCAAAATATTAGTGATGGCCAAAATGGGTGAGGTTTGGGATTTAAAATTTCAATTTGATTTTTTGGTGAGGGTGGTCAAACTAAAATGCCCAAGTCTTAGGGCCGGTCAAAATGGGGTGTCTACACCGTATCAACCAAGACAACTGGTATCGACTTCTCTTTACACTCCACAGAGATGTAGAGTGGCTTGTTGTGCTCAGAGCCCTAAGGCCGCAATTCTTTGTCTGTGAATGTCAAAGTCGAGTGAGGCGCCACCCGAGAACACTAGTCCCACTAACTGCTCGGGAGTTGATCGATAGGAAGCTTAGCCTTGTCCATTGCTGATAGGACGGCTTGTCTATGCACCCTTAAGGCCATGAGCAATCCCCAAATGGAGATGTCTGCTTGAATTTTCTTCAGCTGCTTCAGTACAGCTTCCTCCTCTAGAAATTTCTCTTTCTATTTCTCTGCTTCCTTGTCTTTTCCCAACGCTTTCGGTTGGTCCAAGTGTGGGGGCTTAAAATACCGCCCACTCCGGGTCATGTGATCGACCTCCTCGGTGTACCAAGTATCATCTGGTTGATTCTGTCCCCAGTCCTCATCAGTATGGGCAAGACGTAAATCATCGTCTTCCCACCACATTCCCTTGGCAACTGATAAACAACTGTCTGGTTCCACTATAACTGTTCCTGTGTTCACGACACATTCTATCCCCACAGGACCCTTGGCTTTTCTAGCCCTTTGATCATTCTCAATTCTCTCCTGCTCGAACCGCTTTAGCGCGACCTCCTGTTCCATGTCAGCTATACACAAACTGCCCAATTCCTGAGCAAAATTCTCAGTACCGGTGCTCTCTGGCAACTCCCCCTTGTTCTTGACCATTCTGGCCGCTGTAGACGTTCCTGTTTCTGACTATCCTTGCCTTAGCTGAGACCCCTCATCAACATCCGGCTCGTCACTAAGCCACCCTGTATTATCTGTTGATCTATTCGCACAAACCAACCGATCTGTATATCCCCTAGATCCCGTTCATCAAAGAACTGCAGGTTGCTGATATCCTCCTCAAGCTTGGCTAGATCATCCATTCCCTGGCTTGGCCCCGTCGTCCCGGATGACATTTACCTCCATCTCCATTGGCAATTCGACCCTCGACTTAGCCTGGCTCGTTGGCACGATGTAGCGGCAAGGGTTGTTTGCTTCCTCAGTTAAGCTCTCGAAGCCCTCAGGCATGTCTTCTACCATAGCCACCACGACAGGTTTGGGTTGGGGTAGGGACGTGCTCATCATGCACAAGTCTGTGCTTTTTGGAATGAACAACGCCGGCTTAGGTAGGTGGGAGGGAGTGATGTATATGCTGGGGTCATATGGGACGGCCATTATTTGGATCAAGTTTACTTGCCTCAGTGGAGGAGGGGGGTTGGTTATGTGGTGGGAGAGGGTTTGTAGTGATGTTTGGCTTCTCAAGAGGTGCTATTACCTTGTTGTCAATGAAATCTTGAATCTCATGACGGAGTCTAAAGCATTAGTCAGTGTCATGACCATACTGTTGATGGAAGGTGCAATACTTGGCCAAGTTATGTGTATGAGGGAGGGGATTTGGCAGTGGGCCTGGTTCCAGGGGCTTCAGATGCCCTTTTCTGAGTAGAACCCCCAAGGCTTTGGACAGAAACATGTAAAGTGGGGTGAAAATCCTCTGGCCCCTGGGTGGGTGTAGACCGCCTGAACTCGCTCCACGCGCGAAGGCGCGAATTGGGTTCATAGCTACTATAGTTCGGACTCCTGTCACAGTTCTGTATCTACTATCACAAAGTGCAATGTAAGACTGATAAATCACCAAAGAGTCCAAATCTGGCAAATCGTTTTGGAAAATCAATTTTGATCAAGAAGTGTCAGACATGGACTGTTTTGCCAGATTACAGAGTCGCCACCTAAATATTTTGTCTTTGGGAAATTTAGGAAACCCTGACTCGTGCCTAAGGCCATCTGTCCGTCATCACCAAAGTTGCCTCGGCTCGGGAACTTGGGTACGAGGGAGAAGGTCCTGAAATGAGCACCCCCGCTCGCCCGATCAAAGGATCGGCCTCTACTAAGCATGATATGTTGTTTTGAAAACACATATATTCTTATTCCGGTTCTTTAGCTAACTTACTACGTGATGCGCACAACACACAAGTATAGACTTGATCACGCGGATTGGAACAAACACAACTCATCTTTATTTTTCGAAAATGGTTTGAAAGTGCTACTCGCAAGTAAGCTAAAGCACAGATTGGCTACCCTCAAGTGGGCTTAGAAAAACATGATTTTGCCACTCCGCAAAGTGGGCTTAAAACTCACAATCATCGAGTTGTTCCAATTTAGGCAATCAAGCTTTCATCCGCAGGCATTCAAGCAGTTAAACACTTAAGCAAATAGCCTCATGGCAAGCATGATGTCATGGCAACACTTACACACATGCAAGGATGCTAAAGCGTAAACACTTACA
>JAPPVO010003956.1:0-16662 GCA_030407325.1 Camellia japonica | reverse complement strand
ATGTTAAACAATTGGGCACTTAATTCATTAATTTTATCGATTTAATCTAATCCGAATCAATTTCCAATTAAATTTCACCGTAGACTCTAAAAATTACGCTAATCACAATGGCGCAATCAATTTCGGGTTTTGTGGCCGATAAGGCCTTCAATTTAATTTCCAAAGCAGATAATCAAACAGATATTCCTACAGTGAACAGATAGGAATTCAAAACCACATATTTTCACATAATGACTCACAAAATCATATCAAAACACATAATCACATTTGTATTAAGGACCAATTAGCATACTACAGAACAGGGGTATCACACGGGTCGTGGCAGCAGTGGTGTCAATTGACACCACTAAACTTCAAAATTTTGTTAAAGAGTATATGTAAATTCCATATAAAAATTTTGAGTATTAACAAATTGAACCCAATAGATCTAGAAATAAAATACTAAGTTTTGAAAGTTTACAAATTGACCCTAGTGGAGTTAAAAACAAAAATCAAACCTTATGTTGCATTTTTAATCTTCTATAAATAAATTCATAATTTTGTTCATGTTAGAGACTTTTTCCATAGCATTTTTTTTAAACCACTCAAGTTGAGTTCATATAATCTTGCAACTACTCCATTTATGGCCAATTAGTGTCACAATACAATCTAGTTTGTTCGTCTTTGTACCCCTTATTTGTTGATTTGTTTGCCTATTTATTTCAGAATTGTCCAACATCACTTCTCTAAACTATCCAAGTTTGATTCAACCACATCTTCTCTAAATCACCCAAGTTCGAATTATATAATTTAAAGGCTACTCTACACATAACCAATTGATTTTATATTGGATGTCTCAAGTAATTCTGACAGTTACTTATGTTGTGTTTATCCTCGAATAATTCTAACAATTTGTTCTCCCTCGAGTCTCGACGATATAGTTCTCTAACGACCATTGTAGTGTTTATTCTTATAAAATGTTTTTTTTTTTTTTGAAATATTAAGATTTTTTTAATTTAGTAATTCGAATTATTTTTTTCAATGTAATCGAAAATATATATGTTATTTACAAGTATCACGTGAATGTTATTAATAAGTTTTGTAGAACTAAAAATACAAAATAATAATATTAACGATGACTTGTTAAATGACACCCCTAATTGAAATTCCTAGTTACACCACTGATTATGAATTTAATTTTTTCATCAATGTGTCGCTCTATTTTACTTTGAAATCTTTGTTGTGCTTTGTTGTATGCTTGTACTTATTTGTTATATTTTATTATAAGTTTAAATGTTTAATTTAGGCCTATTTTGAAAATAAAGTTGTCAATTTTTTTGATTTTTAAATTTTTTTTAAATCACATTATTTTTTTATTTTTTTATATTAAAAAAATCAAAAAATTAATTTTTAACCTATTTAAAATAAACTGTAATGTAATTTATCACTTACCAATTGACTTTAGAGAAACATCTGTGGGAGAGAAGTTGACATGGAGTCAAACCCTAACACATGAGTGGGAGGAGTGTTTTGGGAAGTTGGTAAAAAGTTAATTTTTTAGATTTTTTAATTTATTTCGTCTTTTTGTGAGTAAAAACTGTGAGAAGTAATGTGACTCAAAATGGGTAAAAAGTTAAAAGTTGACTTTTTATTTTCTTCCAAAAGACCTTGTGAACCACTAGGACAACTCAAAATTGCCCTAGCCTCCAATGTTTAAAATATTTAGTTACAATCTTTTTTATTTTTTTAGGGTGATGTTTAGTTACAATCTTAAACAAGAGTTTATACAAAGTATATAACATTTATTTTATTTAAATTTTAAGAAAATAATAATGTCATATATTTAAAGATTGATATCACATACCTCTAGCAAATAATATTAAAAAGACCAAAGTAACCCTATAAAGGAGAATTATATCACAGTAACATTTTTGTACAATGCTATACCGTAACCGTCTCCTCAATTTATTTTTTTTCCCCTCATCAAAGAAGAATACATTGTAATTATTATACTATCTTATAAAAACTCATTCAAATTCTAACTCAGTTCAATAAGAGAATAAAAAAATTAAAAAATAGGAGTGTGCATCCCTTCAAAATGCATATCTATGTTCACTCTGTTTGGTTTCAATTTTTTGAATTTAATTTGTTAGAAATTGAGTTTTTTATTTTATATATATATATATATATATATTTGTTTTTAGTAAATATTTTTAAAATTTTAAGTAATTTTTTTTACTTTTTTAGATGTACCTTACTTAAATGTATCTAAAATATTTACAAAAAAATATTTAAAAAAATAATAAAGACACAAGAATATGAAAAATACACTGAATTTTCTTTTTCTTTTTTTGTATTTTTGATATTTAGTGAATTATTTAAAGATTTTTTTTTTATAAATATTATACTTTTTAAGTGTATTTATATTAAGTATATCTAAAAATTTTAAAAAAATTCTTAAAATATTAAAAAAATTCAATAAAAATAAAAAATAATAAAAAATAATTTTTTTAAAAATGGATCCGGAATTAAGAAACCAGACGAGCTATTGTTTCTTGGATCTATTTTCTTGGCATTCACAAAAGGTTGGTTCATTTATCATTTACTTCTCAATTTAATAAATGAAAAACAACAGAAAAAGTATTCCAAAATTTCCATTTTAATATGCTACTTTTTTCTTTCTTAAAGGCATTTGATAATGAAAGCACGAAACAACTTTACATGGAGTTCTCAAAAGTAATGCATCATGCATGTCAACCTTTTTTCCTTTATTTTTTATTTTTTAAATTACTTTTTTAGCCATATGTGGAACTAATGCATATGCCAAATGGTGTTTTACGTTGTTTTCAATTTTTTCCCAACTTTTGAAAGTAAAAATGATATTTGACCACCAAGGGGCCATCATAGTTAGTAAGGGAGTATACTCCTTTCCTTACTGATCAGGATTCGAATCCCTTACTACTCAAGTGGAAGTCCGACAGTTTAGGTGGATCGGCTAGCTTCCCCCAGTTTGGCTTGTAAGAGTGGATCCTGCCTTGGGAGTGTTCTGGGTATAAAAAAAAAAAAAAAAAAAAATGATATTTGAAATGATATATCTAAAAAAAAGACTCAATTTTAATAGCTATGAGCCTATGCCATTTTCCTCTCTCTTCCTAACATGTACGAACTTGAGAGGTTCCTATGCACCATGTGTAATAGTGATTGTTGCACGGCCAATAGAGTCTTTTTCAGGCTTTATTCTAATGATTTGAACTATTTAATTTTTAGAAGACATTGAGTAAAACATATTTGTAAAAATTCAAGTTAATCGGATATCGATATCCCTTTCATCAAATCATGTTTGTATTCAGATTTATACTCAAAATTAAATTTACCATTCACTTTTTTTTTTAGTACAAATATGTCTGGATGAAAGGGATACCGATATTTGATTAATTTAAATTTTTGCAAATATATTCTTGTGACAACTTGTTCCATATAATACTATTAAGTCGTAATTACAATTGTGATTATATGTTTTATGTGATCTTGGATGCTAATCATGTGATTATGTATATTTTTGAATTCATATCTGTTCATCGTGGGAAAATCTATTCAGTATTCTATAACAAACTGAAATTGAGGGCCGTAGAGGCTACATAAACCAAAATTGACTGTATCATTGTGATTAACTAATTTTTAGAGCTAACGGTGAAATTTAATTAAAAACTGATTCGGATCAAAATAATTAGATTAAATTACAATTGATTAATCTATGAAAGATTGATTAGTTTTAATCAAGTTTGATTAGCCTAAGCTAATTACCTTATATAAATAGGATGGGATAGTGCTTAACCTCATATATTTGGGTTCTTCTTTAACAATTTGGGTGAGATTAAGTTATATAGAGAGCGAAGAGTGAATTCTAGGAAGAGTGAATTCTAGAGAGAGAGAGGGAGCTCATCCTTGAAGATTTTGCTCAAGAAATTGAAAGATTGCGAAGACTAGCTCAAGTTCTAGCTAGAATTGGGAGAATTGAAGTCTCTAGGTGAGTAATTGAATCTTAGATTGTGAATTGAAATCTTATAGGTTGTGATGAATTCAAGACGAATTTGTAATCTAGTGCAAGATATGAGCTTAGCATGAATAATTTAGTGTTAAATCATGCATGCATGCAAGAAATTGTGAAATCTCATGCTTTTGAGCATGACTTATGATGTTTAAGTTTGTATTCAAAGACATATTGTACATGCATGCATGATCAACAAAGCTTTGGAGCTCAATTGCCTGAATTTGATGTCTTGAAAAAGAATTTGAAACAAAATGAGTCTTACATGATGAATTCATAATGTTTTGAGCATCAATCTTGTAAATTGGCTCTTGTAGTCATATTAGTGGTTGTTTGGTTGAAATTGTAGAACATAACATGCAAGTTGTACCTTTTAAAAACATGTTTTGAAGCTCAAACAACATTTTGGAAATTCCAGAATTCGAGTAGTTCGCTTGAGCGCACATTTCAAGCTCCCAGTACTTTTACAGACATTTAGCCATTGGCTTGAGCGACCAAGTGTGCGATCGAGCAAACCCACTTTTGTTCAACACTTGGCTTGAGCGACTGTCGAGCGTGAAAATCGAGCATCCAATACTTTTGTAGTCTTTACTGACGGCTCGAGCGAACCTTTTGCATATTGTTGAACCGCTCGAGCGACAGACCAAGTGTGCGCTCGAGTGAAGTACCCTGTTTCAAGAAACCTTGAAAAGTTGTTTTATGTTTCAATAAACTAAAGAGTTAGAAAGAAGCCTAAGAAAGATAAACGAATTAAAGAATGGATTGAATGGTATTGTGATCTAATTTCTATATGTGTTATGAATTGTGTAGGAGCATCCATGAGGTCAAATCAACACTCCGAATACTGTGAGTAATATCTTAGTAAAGATATTTTCATGTATGTTATTTTCTAAATGTGGTAAGTTTTCTGAACTCATGAATTTGTATTTTGAACGAGTATTCTACCTATCTGATTCTTAAATCGTGAATATGAAATGGGCCCAGTGCCGTTTGTATATTTGACAAGGACACAGAATGGGCCTAAGGCCGTTTGGAATGTTTGACAACATAAATCTAAGGTTATCTTATATATGAATTGGATCAAAGGTCGTTTTGAATATGAATACGAATGTGAACATGATTATGACTACAAATGTGCTGATGAATTGATTGGACCACATGTCGTTTTGAATATGAACACGAATACGAATGTGAACATGATCATGACTGTAAACGTGTGCATGAATATGAATTTGGAAATGATGGACCTAAAGTCGTTTTGTACATGTAATGTGAGGACCAGATAGTCATTTATGTATGGATCCATTAAATGTGAACATAATCTTGAATTTGAATATGCGCATGAACAAGAATATGAAATGGTTGGACCCAAGGTCATTTTGCCCCTTTGATATGCCTTGAGCATATGGAATGGACCTGAGGTTGTTGTGTTTTGATAATGATCAATATGTGTTACTCATGAGTATGATTTACCTATTTAAGAATCTCATTCATATAACATCTTTACCCTGGTATTATTTACTAGGCGTTAGCTCACTTCTTATTTATATGTATGTAAGTGAGCAGCGGAAAGTCCAGTCTCAGCCCTAGTGATCTTGTGAGAGAATCAAGTTTTGTGGAGTCAACCCAGGATGCCTCATGCAAGGGGCTTTGTTTTTAATATTTTGTTTTATCCTTGGGTTGCTTTTATTGGTCACGTATGACCGGTTATGTATATAAGTTTTTGGCTTCGAAGACTATGGTATGAATGTTCCTAGACACGTATGATATTGTTTTGTATGAATGTGTGAGTTATTATTAATATGAGTGAAATATTTTTGTTCCATGCCATCTATGCATAAACTCATTGGAAAATAATATACATTTTACTTCCGCTTTTAGCCCCCTATTATTATTAATCATGATTTAATTTTTATCTAAGGCCGTAGGTAATCTCATGATTACTGGCCGGTTATGATCCTAATATATAAGGACGAGTTTGGAGTCATGACAATTCTACTCAATATCTTTTTAAAAATGAACGACTCAAATTATCGAAATGAAATTAAAAAAAAATTCCATTAGCCACGTAACAGTGGCTGTTGCGTCTCCATATTCTGTTCTTATTCAAATTTTGTTGTTTCCTTTTGGGACAATCTATCATTGATCATATATTAGAAACTCAAAAAAATAAATAATAATAGTGATAATAAAATCATTGGCCATATATATAGAATGACCATGATGACATGTAATCTAGAAATCCTCTAGTTCGAACTAAATTTTTACACAAACTCTCACCTCAACTAAAGTTTAAGTTTTATTTTAATCCTCGTTTGGCAAAAAGTAATGCATCAAAAGTATTCTAAAATTTATTTAAATAATAATGTATCTGAAAATCAATTAGAGTTACTTAGGGTGTGTTTGGTAACGTTTACGTTTTCAGTTTATATTTACAAAAATTTATAAACTGGTTTTTGTTTATTTTTGAAAAACATAAACTACAAATGCGTTTGGTAATTTGACAAAATGTTTAAAAAAATTTAAAAATATAAAAAGAGTTGAGAAATGGCAAGTGGTGGCAAGTGGCACGGAAGATGGTGGTGGAAAGTGGTGACGGTGGGTGGTAGGTAGCTGGTGGTGGTGGTGGGTGGGTGGGTGGGTAGTGGTGGTGGTGGTGGTAGGTGGTGGTGACGGTGGTGGTGGTGGTGGTGGTGGTGGTTGGGTGGGTGGGTGACGGTGGTGGTGGTGGTGGTGGTGGGTAGTGGTGGGTAACGGTGACGGGTGGTGGCAGTGGGTGGTGGTGGTGGTGGCGGGTGGTGGGTGGTGGTGGTAGGCAGGTAGGGTGGCAGGTAGTAGTGGTCGGTGGGTGGGTGACGGTGGGGTGGTGGGTGGTGGTGGCAGGTGGGTGGCGGATGGCGGGTGGTGGTGGTAATGGATGGTGATAGTGGGTGGGTGGGTGACGGTGAGGGTGGTGGGTGTAGCGAGTGGGTGGTAGTGATGGTGGTGACAGGTGGTTGGTGGTGGTGGCAGGTGGGTGGCGGGTAGGTGATGGGTGGGTGGTGGTGGTGGTGGTGGTGGTGGGTGGTGATGGTGGCGGCGGTAGTGGTAGCAAATGAGTGGTGGCGGGTGGTGGGTGATGGTGGCGGGTGGGTGGTGGGTGATGGTGGTAGTAGTGGTGGTGATGGTGGCGGGTGGTTGCAGTGGTGGTGTGGTGGCAGGTGGGTGGTGAGTGGTGGTGGCAAGTAGGTGGCGGGTGGTGGCGGCGAGCGGTGGATGGTAGTGGCAGGTGGTGGCTGGTGGCTGGTGGCGGGTAGATGACAGGTGGGTGGTGGGTGTGGTGGGCATGCGAGGGTGGGTGGTGGTGGCGAGTGGGTGGTGGTGGTGATGGCGGATGGTGGGTCGTGGTGGCAAGTGGGTGGTGAGTAGTGGGGTGGGTGGTGGTGGCGGAAGACGGTGGTGGAAAATGGTGGTGGGTGGTGGCTAGCTAGTGTTGGGTGGTAAAAAAAAAAAAAAAACTGAAAACTCAAAATGAAAACACATTTTTTGTGTTTTCATTTTTTGGCCAAATTTATAAACTGAGACCACTGATTTATAAATCAAAAAGTTTACCAAACAAGTTTTTATTTGAATTTTTAAAATTTTTGTAAATATAAACAGAAAACTGAAAACGTAAGTATTACCAAACGACACATTAGCCTTTGTTTTTGGATATGAGTTGGCTTTTTGAATTTTTAATTATTACTTGGGGTTAAAAAGTCTCGTTTGAGATAGACTTTTTGGCTTTTTTTTGACTTTTGTGAAAGAAAAAATAAATGATTATAGTTTGTATGTGATATTTTGTCCTATTTGGCTAAAATAACCAATTTTACCCTATATGACTATTTTAACCCAAATGGGCATGCCAAACATAGCCTACGGCATTTAGAAAAAGTATTCCAAAAATTATTTAAATAATATATTTTATTTTATGTTTTGAAATCAATTCTTACATGTGTAAAACTAAAGAGGAAATTTCATTTTAGTGTAGGTTTTTTAAAAAAACGAAGAGCATTTGCTATTTAAAATGGGTTTAAAAAGTGGGCTTAGATATCATTTTTTTTTTAAAAAAATTTATAGATTAGATGGTAAATTTTATGCATATTAATAATTAAATTCATAAATTTTATCGTGAATGTGTAATAAATTTATGATAATACCACTGATTGGTAATTTTCCCAAATTAAAATCCTCATCAATATCCATAACTAATATAATACTATGTTAAATTTTCTATATAATGTAGAGGTTCAAGAGATGTTCCAATCCCATAAACTTGGACAACCTAGTTTTGATTTTATAAATGTATATAATCTAGAATAAAGCTATACATATCAATTTGTATATCAATTAATATACTAATGAATGATATGATATAATTTAAAAAATTTTAAATTTTTATAATTTATATAATAAGTGAGATCTATAATTTTAAAGTAATAATATCATAACATATGTTATATACTAATTGTATAATCTATTTTTCGGGACAATATAATAAGAAACTTTGATCACGGAACATAAAGTAATCCATGATTTCAAGCGAATATAATATAGAAACTTTGATTACCCAAGATAAAGTAATAGATAGTACAACGTTTTATGCATCTTTCTTTTTTCTTTTTTGGTATTTTATTCTGCAAACAAATGTTAAGTGAGACATATGACCTGTTGAATGAGGGAACACTAAAAACTACCAATTGGTCACAAATCACAATATCCAAAGTTTATAGTTTAACTTTGCCGTATTATGTGTTTAGAGGGCGATGGGTTCGAATCTCTATTTATGTGTCAGTTCATGACTTATTATTTACATAACATTACTTAAAGGTGGTCTCAGGTTTTAATTATCTTAGAATCTAGTCTAGAGATCACTCTTGTGGTTAGATTTTTTTAAATTTTATTAAGCTTCTTATAATAAAGCTACTTATTTAGAAAATTTGTCAAGTAGTTTATTTAGAATGTTAAATTGTGATGTATTGTGAGAGGGTAATTTATATGCAAATTGGGCCGAGCTAAGCCGTTATGGGCCTCAGTACGAGGGGCTGAATAAAAAGGCCATAAAGTTACTCTGGTCTTGAGGAGGCTTAAAAATAGTCCGGTCCCAATCCCAGAAGTTAGTCCGGTCTCAAGCCCAGAAGTTAGTCCGGTCCGAGTGACGCCTAATGTTTGTCCGGTTGAGGGACGCTTGCAGTTAGACCGGTATAAAGATGCTTTGAACTTATATCGGTTTAGGCGAGGTATGGTTATTTCAGTATAAAAACCTTGTTGGAAGTTATTTCGGTCTAGTCCTATCACGGTTTTGTTGAAGAGAAGCTGAGTCAAGTCCATTGAAGGAAGAACCGAAATCGTGATAGTTCGATCTACCCTATGGCACGGCGTGACCATGTTTACTTCGGTCATATTGGAGTACGGTTATGGTAAAACCATCTCACTTGGTTTAAGCAGTGAGGGGGGTGTGAAGGATAAGCATTATCCTTCAGGAGTATGAATCCTAGGAGGACTCTACATGGAGGAGTAAGAGTCCTACTAGGATTGTGCCACACAAAACCTATAAAAGCTCACAAAAATCACCTATGGAGAGGTAACACAACTTTGTTTTCTAAATACACAGAGCTTTTGTCTATTTGTCAAGCTTACTGACTTA
The DNA here is from genome assembly GCA_030407325.1 of Camellia japonica. NCBI lineage: Eukaryota > Viridiplantae > Streptophyta > Magnoliopsida > Ericales > Theaceae > Camellia > Camellia japonica. The sequence goes on along the minus strand of JAPPVO010003956.1, from coordinate 6,970 downwards.
GGCATCGGAGAGGTTTCCGGCACACACTCGCCGGCTAGCTCACGTTCGTATTTTCAGGTGATAAAGTGACGTCGTACAGAGGAACGCAGACTTGATCAATAGGATTATACGAGAAGGTTTATTTCTTTCCCGTACAATTGGCACCGTCTGTGGGAACTCAGACAAGAACAAAACCTCTTGATCAAGCTTTTCCTCTTAAGAATCAATGGCGCACAACGAAGAATTACCACAGTCTGCCATTGACGGACTAACTCCAGAAGGGGGTGCGAGGCGCGAAGGTCTACAAGAGGGAGAAGGCGGACTAACAGCCCTCGTCAGTCTCGTTCACAGAGCCCGGAAAGACAAAGGCGGAGGATTGATCCTCAAGCTTTGGAGGATCGCGTCAGGGAACAAGACGAATTGATACGTCGGATGGCGGCGGACATGGAATCTCTAAAACGCCAGGTGAAAGGAAAAGGAGTGGCGACAGGAGAGGGGCGCACAAACAAGACGCCCCCTCGCCACTCGGAAAGTCGTAGTAGGAATACTACACCCTCTTAAGCAGAGAGCAGAAGCCTCAGGACAGGCGATACACAATCCAGATCTTCCAGAACTCGTCACTCCAGGTCGTACACTGAGGGAAGCACATATTGGCCCTCGCATACGCACCAAACGAGATCTAGACAGACAGAGCTGCCCAGATCGTCCGACCTACGAACCGTGCTAGAAGAAAAGGCACGGTGGAAGGAGGACGCCAGGACGCGCGATCCACATAGAGTTTCCACCTTACAGCGGTTGGCTCCTCGGACGCATGGAAGCGTCGAGGTTGGAATGCCAATACCGCGCCTCGCCTACGAACCGACGGACAAGGCGTTAGCAAGGCTACAAACCTCACCATTCGTCCCAGCAATCGAGAACGCGCCCCTACCTTCAGGCTTCCTACAGCCCAAATTCACCACGTACGAGGGGAAGACGGACCCTTACTCACACTTAAGCCACTTCCGCCAAGTTATGGCGGTATATCGGCGTAATGAAGCCTTGATGTGCATCCTATTCCCCTCTAGCCTTGGTGACCTAGGCTTGACTTGGTTTGAGAAACTTCTAGAAGGCAGTATAGCCTCCTGGGCACAGTTGGCGGAGGCGTTTGTAACAAGGTTCCGAACAAACACCAAAACACCGGTGGAGATCGACCAATTACTCTCCATCAACATGGGCGACAAGGAGACCCTAAGATCCTATAACAGTCGCTACTGGGAGACCTTTAACCAGATTGGGGACTGTCCCACCAATCTCGCCATTGCACAGTACAAAAGAGGCCTTCCAGTCGGGAACAGACTAAGGGACTCAATCACCATGACGCCGCCCCTCACCATGGAAGCCTTGATGGAAAGAGTGCATCAGCACATCAGGGTGGAGGAGGATGGCGCACGTGCCAAAGCAAAATCTGGCACGACCACAGTACCAGAAAAAAAGGCCTTAGCAAAGGTCAACACGATAGATCGTCCGAACAGAAACGGACGTGGCAAGCGAGACAACGGAGAGGACCAGGATAAAAGATGGTTGAGAGTCCGTATTGCCATAACCACGGTCTTCAAAAAACCGATCTACTGAATTTTAAGTGAAATACGGGATGAGCCTTTTGTCAGATGGCCAGCCAAGTTAGGCGAGGCTCAGAAGGACTACGACGACAGGTCTCGGTGCACCTTCCATAAAGAAAAGGGGCACCGCACTGAAAACTGCACACCGTTGAGGCAACACCTGGAGGAGTTGGTGGCAGCAGGACAACTGGATAAATACATTGAAGGAGGGGCGTGACCAGCCCCCCAGGACCATAATAACCCCGATGAGATGCCAATCGACGCCCCTCCTCAGGGCACTATCAATGTGATACATGGAGTCTTTGAACCCGAGCGTATATGCGAGCTCAGGGGATCAATCAAAAAGGCTGAACACTTAAGAGAGGTGCTAAGTGCCCAACCTGCCATCAAGAAGGGGAAGACAGAGGCCACAAACGTCATGTCTTTTTCGGATAAAGACCTGGCAAGGATATATTGCCTCACAATGATGCCCTGGTCGTCACTCTCCGAGTCAAGGATTTTGACGTCAAGCGGATTCTGATTGACCAGGGTAGTTCATGTGAAATCATGTACTACGAAACATTTAAACAATTGAAATTACAAGATAAAGACTTGGCACCTACCGTATCTCCCTAATTGGATTCAACTCCATGCTAGAATGGCCCGTCGGCAAAATAATCCTCCCAGTCAGAGCAGGGAGTGTGATGAAACAAGTGGAGTTCTGGGTGTTGAAGGTCCCCTCCACTTACAACATCATCTTGGGCAGAACGTGGCTGCATGCCATGCGATCGGTGGCGTCATCCTACCACCAAGTAATGTGGTTCCCCAACGACACCGGACTAATAGAAGAAGTCTATGGAGATCAGATCATGTCAAAGCAGTGCTTTGTTACGGTGAATGGCAGCCGCACTGCCAAAGGATACGTTCATTCGGTGGAGGAACCTGAGAGTAATGAACTGTTTGCAGATGTTGGCAAAGCGGCTAGTCAGAAAGCGGTGGAAGACTTGGAAGAGGTAAGAATAGATGAAAAGAACCCGGATAAGTTCTTTTTGCTCGGTTCGTCGTTGTCCAGCACTAAGAGATTAGAGGTCTTGGAATTTTTGACCTCTAACATCGAAGTGTTCGCTTGGACACCATACGACATGCCAGGCATTGATCCCAACTTCATCTGTCACCAACTCAATGTCCACCAATCTGCCAGACCAATCATTCAACGCACGCGCAGATTGGCACTCCACCACGCCGAAATAGTGGCGGAAGAAGTAGGAAACCTGCTGGAGGCAGGAGCAATTAGAGAGGTGCACTACCCAAGATGGATCTCCAATACAGTCGTAGTGCCAAAGAAGAATGGCAAGTGGCGTGTCTACGTCGACTACAAAACAGTCAACAAGGCGTGCCCAAAAGACAGTGTAGACACCCCATTTTTGACCGTCCTCAAGACCTGGACGTCACCGCTTGAACCCTCGGTGATTATCCATGTTTGTGTTCGTTTGGAGTTCCCGGAGTTCTCGGCTCGCGCGCCTTGCCTCAGGACTTCCGAACTCGACCGTTTTGTGTTTGGTTTTGCACCAAACACTTGTGTTTTGCCTTGGAAGGGCAGGGAATGCTTTATGAGGCATCCCCACATACCACCGGCTGTGGCTAGAGGCCACCGGCTGGCTGGTGTTGCCATCGGCACTTTATTGTGCCGACCGGCACTAAGTTTTGTCAAAATGACACTCTTTGCCGGCCGGACACTGTGCAGTTGCTTTTTGAGATATTTTCAGACAGCTGTATAGTTTTGGTTCCCCTCCATACACGTGTATGGAGGGATGACCCTCTTAGTTAGCTTAGCTTGTAAGCTTTGCAAGCTTTGCTTGCCTATAAGAGGACCACTCCTCTTCTTGGCTTAGGGTTACAAAATTTTAGACATTTTAGACAGACCAAGCTCTGGTTTTTTTAGGGTTAGGATAGATACACACCCTATCTCTCTTCTTCCCTCTTGTTTTGTACACTAGGTGTTTGTGTCACACTTTTGCTCACTAACACCTAGTGTTTCACCTTCTTTGGGTTCTGGAGGGTCCAGAGGTCTGTTGTGAAGCTTTGAAGCTGGTTTGGTGCTCAAGGAAGCCAACACATCATCTTTGTTGGAGAGGCTCCAAGGGTAAGACACTAACTCTCTTTTTACCCCATTCTTGCACTCCATTTCTACTTGCTTTAGAACTGTTTTTGTGATTAGTGATTAGCACATAAAAGTTCTGTTTTTTAAGCCTCTTTATTGTTTATTAAGAGTGTTTTGTGGTTTGAGTAAGTTTGATCACCCTTAGGCCTTGAAAAGGCTCATTTTTGTGCTATTTTGTTGAGATCCGAGATTTTTGTGCTTGGGCCTCTTCACCACTGAAATCTTGAGGGATTTCAGTGGTGGAGATGGTGCCATAAAGTCTCCAAAAGGGGAGGGTCACCCCCTCTCCTTGATGTCCTTGGAAATGGCAAGTTTTGGCCTCCAAAGGAGCACCATGTTTGGTTGTGTTTTGAGCATGTCTTGGCTGCATTTCATGCTTATTATGCCATGATTTAACTTGATTCTAAGTTGGTTTTGGTCCCCTATGCATGCTTAGCATAGTTGCCTTGTAATGCCTTTTGATCCTCTAACATGCCTAGGTTGTATGCCTTAGCTTCTAGCATGTTTTAGGCTTGCATTTGTGAAGTTTTTGTGCTCATATTTCCATGTTTTAGGTCTGTCTCATGTTGTTTGAGCCAACCATAGCATGTTTAATATAGCCTCTTTGTATTGGGCTTGTTGGCCTTAAGAGCATGAGTATGTAGCATGCCTTTGTTTGCATCATTTTGGTAGTTTGGAACCACCTAGCATGCTATTTCAGTCCCTTTGGTGTGCTTGCATGCTTGCCTTAGTGGCCTCTTTAATGCTTTAAAAGCATGTGTTGAATGCTCCATGTTTTGGCCTTAATGCATGCCTTTGATTTCAAGCCTCTTAGATGCCATCTAAGTGGTCCTTTGGGCCTAATTTGACATGCTAAAAATCTGTTTTGGGTTGATCAATGCATGCCATAATTGCCTTGCATAGGTGTGGTTTAATGCTTCATAGACTTGCTTTGAAGACTTGGGCCATTTGTTGCATGTTTAGCTTGCTTTGTTGCATGATTTGGCATCATGTTTTGCATGATTTTCAGAGCTTTATATGCATGCTAATTGTCCATGTTTAAATCATTTCAAGTGTGCTTGAGAGTTGCCATGTTTGTGTCTAAGTGTTGGACCATGATTGCATGCATGTGTGTGTGCATTTTAGCCCCCATTTCCTTGGTTTTGGCCACTGATTTTGGGCCTTTTAGGGTGGCCTAATTCATGTTTTAGTCCATCCTCCATTTGGTTTGCATGCTTACCTTGCATGCTCGCTTGTATGCTTGCATGAGTGCATTGCATTGCCCATGTTGCATGATAGATAACATGACTAGGTTGCATTGTATCAACATGCATTCCTTGTCCCTTGAGTTGGTGATAGGGATTGGGACTTTGGTTTGTTTGGTTTGCATACATTTGAAATCAAAGTTGCATTCTCGTTTCTTTGGGCCATCATGCATAGAAATGCGTGATTGATGGTCCGAAAATCGAGGCACATGCCCCTTTGAGTCACAAACATGATAAAGGGTGTGTTTGGTGCATAAATGGCTTGAATCACATTGCCATGCATAGTTTTGTCCTTTGCTGCTGTGAGTTGCAGGTTCTGCAGGCATTCAGTGCCGGCCGGCAGTATTTAGTGCCGACCGGCAGTCAACAAACAGCCGATGGATTCTTTTTGTGCCGGTGGCCTTCTCCTTCAGCCGGTGGTGTCCTACCCCAGCCGGTGGTGATCCCCAGTGCCCTGAGAGGCACTCCTGGGACTTTGGCAATTTTCTGAGGAGGAGAGCAGAGGAAACAGAGGCAATCCGTGCATGGCAGTGCGGTTCCGAGCCAGTCCCGAGCGTGTGTTGCATCCGGTCCTCATCCCGAGGCGGTTTACTGCTTTAATTAGATTAATTAATTTATTTGATTAATTTAGTGAAATCTGTAATATTTTAATTAGCTTGCGTAGTTAATTAATTTGTATATTCTTTTGGTCCCTCCGAGCGAGGGCACAATTGTAATAAGTGTGTGTGAGTGGATGTATGTCTTCCAACCCCCACTTCTTTCTTCCCTTTTATTTACCTGCTTACGATGGTAGATTAGGGCACATTTAAATTAGCATACCTTATGCAATGCATGTGTGCATTCATGCATTTGTTTACATGCACCGGGCTCGGTACATCATACAAACTGCATCGTACTTTCGATTTCCAAATTGAATACGTGCTACTTGCGCATTTCATACGCCATGTTTAGGGTTAGCCGAGCCTACTCTAGATTGCATCTATGTTTGTGTCGCATTAGCCACTTAACATGAACTAGGTCATGCACGTTTTGCTAACCAGTCTCTTGTTTTGGGCACGGAGTACGATGTAAGTTTTTATGCTTTAGCATGTCGCATGCGTGTGAACGTTTGCCATGACAGTATGCTTACCATGCGGCTAAGTGCTTACGTGATAAATTGCTTGAATGCCTGTGGGTGGAGGTTGGATTGCGTGAGTTGGAACAACTCATTGAAATCCGTATTTTAGCCTACTTTCGAGTAGCAAAAACCAATACGTTTTTCGAGACAAAACGGATATGCAATGATTATTTCCGAATTAGGCAATCTAGTCTATACTTGTTTCCTGCGCGCATAACATAGTAAATTCTAGGCTAATAACCGGAATAAGAGCATGTAATGTTTTCAAAATCGGATATCACGGTTAGTAGAGGCCGGTCTTTGGACCGGGCGAAAGGGGGTGCTCATAGCTGACCTTCCCCGATCGTACCCAAGCTCCCGAGCCAAGACATTTGGTGATGACGGACACGTGGCCTTCGGCACCGAGTCAGGGTTTCCTAAATTCCCCCATTTTAAAAATATTTAGGTGGCGACTCTGTAATCTAGCAAAGCAGTCCATGTTTGGCACTACTTTTCAAAAATCTGTTTTTTCTTCAAAACGATTTGCCAGAGTTGGACTCTTTGGTTCAGATTTAGAACCGCAACACAAAACAAAAGGGAGTCCGAACTGTAGCAAGGTCCCCCGCGGGCGCTGTTACAGACAGCTTTCCTCTACCACGGATAGATCAACTGGTAGACCTGACGGCAGGGCAACACCGACTTAGCTTTCTGGATGCATACAGAGGCTACCACCAAATCGCCATGCATAAACCTGACCAGGAGATCACATCCTTTACAACTCCGCGAGGATTGTACTGTTACAAGGTCATGCTCTTTGGCCTAAAGAACGCAGGGGCGACATTCCAGCGCATGGTCACCAAGATGTTCGAACCATTGTTAGGCAGAACAATGGAGGTTTACATCGACGACATGG